>LBNU01037353.1:46870-64474 GCA_014162995.1 Artemisia annua | reverse complement strand
ACTATAGATATTGTCTTGTATCTACATATGTTACCTCACTTGGTTAACATGAAAATAATGTGTCATCCTTCAAGACGATAAGGATTTACATCGAGTCATAACTCCACTCTTAAGTTATAGATGTATTATCGAGTCTTGCTATCCTTTTATGCTATCCAATCTCAACTAAGTAGAATTGACAACTTAAGTATTTCGTTCGAAATATTCAAGAAAACTTGACTTACTACCGTAGTCATTGAAAATCAACACCCAAGTATTTTAACAATGTTTGTTAAAACACTCATCATGACTAGAGCACTTATCGTAATACTCTCTCGATCAATAGGAACACAAACAAATGTCAATAGGTTTTCATCCTTAAACATTTAGCACTTAAGTTCACTTGTTCTTTCACCATCATCTCATCACATTCACCTTGTGATATATCTCAGCCCACAAGCTTCATAAACATGAACAAAACTTCAAGCACTTCACCCGCTAGTTCTACCAATCAATAGATCACAACAAATTAGGATTCATCCTTCTTTGCTTTCAACATCTGTGAAACTTAAGTACTTCCATAGCACAACAAACCTCTACATCACCACATCTTTCTTTAGACACACTAGAAGACCTACCACCTAGATAAACCAATTCACCATCCTTATCTTCATTTGAATCCATTGAATGCATTGTTCAAAAAGCCTTTTTTACAAACACTCGTTAAACAAACTCAATCATACTTTACCCCCTATAGGATTAGAACCTTCACCATCAAATGAGCATGAAGCACACATTCAATTACACTAGGTTTAAGTAGTACCACTTTCACAAGTTATCAAAGTATTAGTAATACTTTTAACTTCTGCATATGTCACATTAAAATTCAAATCAACATTTTAACAACATATGTTAAAATGCAATCTCAAAGCCAACCTCATACACCCTGAGCAACATAAGAAACTCGAGTGAAGTAATCTTGTCATCATCTAGTGAATATAATCTTAAGACCAAGTTCATTTAGGATAGGATTTTCCCATTCAAACATTTTGGCTTCATATCTTCATTTAGGAAAACATGATGTTTTGGAAGACATTATGCCTAAGAAATCATGCGCCAAGTTTTCACCTTGTTAAAAGGATAATGTATATCCTATGCATCACTCTCTCCTCGTGACATGAACGGTTGTGTTACAAGAGATTTCATTTTACCTCATCGGGTAAATGATCTTAAATAAACATCTGTAAGTTCTATGAACTAGAGCTTCCTCATCATCTTGTCATTCTTGTTTTCATAAGCATGATGACTTTATTCCACGTAATAGTCTTACTTATTTAAAGACACTATATGTGTATACTTCATTTCAAGTGTTCATCATAACCAAACCTTGCTCATAACCCAGTTCAAACACTATACCTATTCTACTCATCTCTAGAGCATACACAAGATCTATTGAAGTTGGTAATTTCACTTAGATTCCTGTTCTAAAGAGCTTTCTTGAGAACGTTCTTAGCATATTCCGTTATCACACACAAACACATCTCTTGGTCTTGGATGATCAAATCATTTACGTAACACATACCTAAACTCCACATAAAAGATGTCTCTCTTTAGATCAATCAACCATAGATTCCAAACACAAAAATTAAAATCTTTTGCATTACACATACATGTGTCGATTACATGTTATTTGGTTGATATGATTGGGCATCTTAACATAACCATGATAACTATTTTGATTGATTCATGTGTAAACCTTGGTTATATCTTTATGATGCCTACATGCTTATATGCTTCGTGTTACTATATATTAACATGATTTGTATGATATTTTCATTCTTCATTTATATGATGTTTTGCATGATTAACATATTACTTGTTAACTCATGATATGTCATTTTGATACATGATGCTTTTATATGATATTTATATATTTAAAGCTTGTGTCTTTTGCTGCCATTTATTAGATCCATGCTTAGGATGGTCTACATAATACTTGCTCCAAAATGTTATCATTTAAACATGGGTTGCATAAATTTTTCGTCTTGTTTCTTTCGTGACTTTGTCACACTATTTGTTCACTTCGTGTGCACTTAGAATTTTTCGAAGTACTTTTGGTATGATAAACATTTAGAAGTCGTTTTATCATACAAATTAATCACATAGATTGTTATATGCTTAAGTGTCTAAGCTTAACAACAAAACAATTTCACAATGAAGTGTTTTAAATAATGTCATGCTCTTGCTTAGTATGATTATGTGTCTTGTTGCTATGTGGTAACTTTATGTTTAGTAGGCGAATGCGTTGTTTATATTAGATCATATCTTTAGATTTTTTATCTTTTCTTGTTGACATCTTTTGTCACTAACAAATTTGTTTTAGTGGATTGAGAACTAATCATTTGTCATCTCACTTCGTTCTAACTTTTATATGCTCATCTTGCATAACTGTAATCCCTTTGTTGCTACGTGGATTAGTAATATGTTTTATGGAACCCTACACATGCATAAAGTTTTATAGCTAATAGGATTGAGTCTTAGAGATTTGAAATTTATGTTTGGATATCTTTCAATCAACCTCTTTCGAATTCGCATTATTGCTTCCGCTTTCCAAAAATTACCTCGATAACAATACTCTAATCCTTTCCACCTCCTTTGAGAAAAGCACATGCCTTGTCATGCGATCATCTCGCATTGATTGAGAAGAGCTACATGACTTCAAGGATAAATTTCTTTGTATGTTAACCAATATCCGCAAAAACATTACTAAGCTCATTGCCTTCATTAACCTACAACCTCCTAAACACTTCATCATCATTCTTTATACGATGCATTATACAATATGTTGGATGTCCACCGATTGAGGAGGAGAGAAATTCATTCACATATTTGTATTTTGTCAAATTGTATTTAAAGAACATCCACTCATGCTTCTTACACCCTAAAATACCAACACATAGGTACACTCCATTTAGTTAAATTCGGTTCACAAAACCACAAGTGCTTCAAGCCTTTGACATCTTCTCTTTTAATAGTTCAAGCCTTTTTCACCCCCAATATCTCATCAAGTGAAAAACACATCATGTGTTTGACAAAGTTCTTCATTCCATAACCAAAAACTAATTCAAATGGAGTCTAGGATTCTTCTCAAAATTAGGACTTCAAAACTTCATTGTCAAGAACACCATCATAGGATCTCATCCTCTTCTTCCTCGACACATATCATTCACGTCATTGTCAGCGCAAACGATATATTAATCAAAGCAATCATTCCCAACACTTTCTCAACACGTTGGTCTAACCAACACTCTCCCATCATATGATGTCATTCCCGTACTCATATAGGTATTTAGTATTTTTACCCTTTTCATATGGATTCTTGTTCCTAGGTGCTTACACTATGTTCTCGAGTTCTTATTTGGAGAGAAAAGAAAAGAAGGCGAGAGGAAATGACAAAATATTTATGTTCCCGAGTTTATTTTGGAGAGACGAGAAGAGAAGAGAAGAGGAAAGTAAATTATCCTAAATTTCCCCTCCTAATCTTCTTCCCAAATTGAGATGATTTCCCAAATTGGGATGATTTGGAGAGAAGATGATTTTTGTGCATACTTTTATTAAATCTCTCTTCTTTTCTCTCCAATTTGAGAACACAAACAAAAAATCAATATTTTTTCCTCTCCTCTTCTTTTCTCTCGTTTTTTACCTCTTCATTTCTCTTCTTTCTATTTTATATCTCGGGAACAGAGTGTTATTGTCCTCACTTCCTTTCAATTCCATTCAAGCATGTATTATGGCAAGATACATCATCTTTGGTAGATGATAAAGTCATATTCGTTGTTTATCCCTCAAGTTTTGAATTTTAGATAAGGATTGCATGAGTCGATATGTTTAATCTTTATTTTCTATACACACGAGTTTCTAATTCTTTAAATATTTGTCTACGTATAGTTACCACATTTCATCACCTCTTTCACTGATCATCACCACCATGGATTAGCGTAAGACCTACTTCTATCAATCCTGTGATGTTGTCAAATTTTCAATATTTTTACTAAGTATAGTGAAAATCGTTAGCCCTCGTTCAAACTCTATCGATACGTGTGTTTTTACTTGCATTTTTGTCATTTCCCAATCAGAATTAATTAAGTGCTTCTGTTTTAGGAAAAATTATGGAATTAGAAAATTGTGTCGACCTTTGAAAAGCTGGCCTGTTAAGAATTTGAGTCTGGCGGAAATGGCGGAACCAAATTTTGGGTTCCGCCTGTGTAATTTCTGGGTATTCCCAGTTTTGGCCCAGCGGACCAGGCGGAACCAAAAACAGGGTTCCGCCCGTGTGGTCGTTTGGTGCCGCCAGTAACCTGCAGAATTTTCAATATTTTTCTCAATTTAGCATTCTCTCAAACACCAACACGTGCACCACTCACCCTAACTTTTCATATTTCAATTTTATTTCATTTCTTCCTTCTAGGCGTTACTTTGAGGAATTTAATCATATTATATTCGCGTTTTTATTGTAATTCTTATTAGAAGAATACATCTTATTTTTCTTATTTTTCTTTAAGATGAAATATATTGCACTAATCTTTTCATTGTAGGTTAACCATCATATACACTCGATTGTATATTATCTACTCATCTAAGGATGAAGTTCGCTTAAATTACTTTCTTATTTTAGGAGCTTCTATTATACTATCCTTTATTTTGTAGGATTCTTCATCTTTGCATCATATACGTTGGTACCTTAGCAACGGGGAGTATTGATCAAGGGGGAGTCGATCACACACTAACCTTTGTTTTTGTAGCTTTCTTATCCTTTCATCATATACGTTGGTACCCTAGCAACGGGGAGTATTGATCAAGGGGGAGTTAATCATGCACTAACATTTGTTTTTGTAGCTTTCACTATTTCTTGTGTCATATACGTTGGGACCCTAGCAAAGGGGAGTATTGATCAAGGGGGAGCTACAATCAAGGGACGCATGCACGCATTCATCTTTATTCTCATTCTTCAACACACTTTTGTGTTTCGACAAAAAGAAGGAGATAAGTCAACATAGTCCAAGATGCATTTCATTCATCATGCATTTTTTGTATAATTTTTAAGTTGCACAACACTAACCTTGATGTAGGTTAAGGAACTTAATTTGATCCATGGATCCGCTAACAACCTAAGGGACGCAACAACCTTAAGAAATTTGAGTTGAAGAATTAACTTCACTAGGGATGATGCAAGCTCGCCATTTCGGGGAGAAATTAAGTTAACTCCAAGGACACACCACTTTTTGTTTCGACAAAAGGGGGAGAAGAGTGTAAACGGAGAAGGAAATGTAGAAGGTATTGCGGATACAAGTAAGTAATACGGACACAAGTAACTTTTTACATTTTACGTTCTATCACGTTTACATATTTTGTCATCATCAAAAAGGGGGAGATTGTTAATGCAAATATTACGATATTTAATCTATACAGTCTCATTTGTTTTAATTGATGAAAAACGTATAACTTGATACATAACGTAAAATGTACAAGTTACTGGTAATCATATTTTGTCTCAACACCTCTCAACGTCTCGAGTCATCGTATGCTACAACACAGGTTCGTACATGTTTGTTATGTGGCATTATGATCAAACCCCTTTGACCAACCATTTAGAATGACTAAATACTTTTAGAGTCTTTAAGTATTTTAGGTGTCAAAATACACTTTAGGTGTTAAATAGAATAAGTGCCACATTAGGTGTCTAGATAATATTAGTAAGTTTACAATATATAAAAATTGTCTTATAACAACATAAGTACATAAAACATTTTTAGTAACTTACTAAATATTATATAGCTAGCTAATATACTTTTCATATACAAGTAACTTACCTTTTTAAGTTAGTTTATACGTTTGACAGCTACAGGTGTTCCCCGCCAACATGCTCTTACAATCTCACCGAAGGACCCCTATTACAGAATTTGTTATTATCACTAGTATCAATTATAAAGATGACAAAGATTTTCATTCTGACTTGATAGTTGAACATTTAATGAACAAGGTTTAAGCAAATGAAATCAGACCTTGCCTATTAAGTGGGAATTTGTGAAGTGTTTGAGATTGCTTGCTAAAACTGTGTGTCAGCTTATTGCTTTATGAAATAAGCAGTTTAAGATTGGTGATCCAAAACAACTTATTTTCCTCACAAGCCACCAAGAAATCAGATGAGCAGTAGGGATACCCAATATCAAACACCTAAAAAACTGCTAATTTAATGCAGCAAAACGGAATAAGCAATAAACAGTTGCAATAAGCAATCCCAAACGCCACCTAATACCCCATCCTAGTATCTTATACTAACATTATTCTATGATGTTAGTAAGTCAAACTACTTGCTTAACACAGCTACATATCAGAAAATAGATGTTCACATCATGTTATACAAGTCAAACTACTTGCTTAACACTTTTGCTCATAAGTTTCAACGATCAATACACAAACTTAACTGTTTTCAGTAGGTCCGAAACATTCTTCTTTTTCTTGCTTGATGTCGCGGGAAGGCATTAAAGATTTATGTTCTTTTTTAGTGAACAAACTTAATTGTGGGGTTTTTGAGGTTATGGGGTTTGGGTTATTATGGTGTGAGATTGAAGGAGATTGGATGTTGAAGAACCCTAAGGATTTCACATTGACAACAGATGTATGTGTGTGTGTGTGTGTGTTTTCAATTGCGTGTTTGTTATATGTGAAGGGGCATTTTAGTAACATCACAAGTCACTTAACGGGCAGTGATAACGTCCGTCAGTCAAAACGCGGTCCCAGGGACCAAACTCGCCGTCGTTTGAAGAGCCCAGGGACGAAAATGCAAAAAAAAAAAAAAAAAAAAAAAAAAAAAAAAAAAAAAAAAAAAAAAAAAAAAAAAAAAAAAAAAAAAAAAAAAAAAAAAAAAAAAAAAAAAAANAGATTGGATGTTGAAGAACCCTAAGGATTTCACATTGACAGCAGATGTATGTGTGTGTGTGTGTGTGTGTTTTTTTTTTTTTTTTCAATTGGGTGTTTGTTATATGTGAAGGGGCATTTTAGTAACATCACAAGTCACTTAACGGGCAGTGATAACGTCCGTCAGTCAAAACGCGGTCCCAGGGACCAAACTCGCCGTCGTTTGAAGAGTCCAGGGACGAAAATGCAAAAAAAAAAAGTTTAGGGACGAAACGCGCGAATTGTGTCAACTTTAGGGATGAACAGTGAAATTTTGTCTTTTGAATATCTAACACAAGGGTAATTCTGTAATTTCTATTGATAAAGTTAACTTTGCACCGTTAGTCCCTGTCGTTAAATATTTTGTACTGTAGGTCCTTTTTCATTAACTATTTGCGTGACAAGTCTTCATTACTAAAAAATTATAATAATTAATAAAAAAAAGGAAAAAGAAAAAAACTTTTCTAGTATGCCAAAAGTATTGTAAAATATTTCTAATCAAATCTATAAAATTTGAGGTGTTACTCGAACATACGATAAGGCTCCATGCGGAAAATAGTGGTAACAAGGATATACTTACGGGTGCGTTTGGTATCCCACTATAGGAATAAGACCATGACTATGAAAGTGATTAAAAGTGTTTGTTTAAGATAAAGGGGTCCACTGCTATGGTAATGAATGATAGATATAATTCATACTCCATATTATATATCAAAGAGAGCTAGGTATGGATCTTTCATAGGTGAGGGACCCACCACTACTATCAAACTCATACTCATTGTCATTAATGTCAGCATACCAAACGCACCCTTAACCTTATTCCTCTTCTTGTGGTATGCCTGATTTTATTTTTTATTACTCCATCCGTCCCATATTAAGTGTCCGCTTACATCATGCACAAAGTTTTAGAAAATTCCACTAACTACACTCTTCACCAATCAAATATCATTTTTACCCACTAAAGTCTCATCTTATTGGTTGAAATAGAATATGGACACTTAATCTGGGACATCCAAAGATTCCATTATAGACACTTAATATGGGACGGAAGGAGTATTTATTTATTTATTTATTTTTAATTGATTTAAATGTTGTACATTTTCTTATTCAAGTTTGATTGGTTGGTTGATTTATTGATTGGTGGCCATGGATTTGAATCATGCAGGGTAATGTTGGATTGGTTTTTACTGAAGGTGATCTTAAGGAAGTGAGCGAGGTTGTTGCCAGTATAAGGTAATGAAATCTATCTACTAATATATATACTGTACATTACATAACGTCGGTTTAGGGTGTTTGTATGTGCTTTTCGGGTAATTCATTGCGCTAATTTTACAATTTTCATTTAAGTAAATGAATAAAATGCTTGAAATTCTAATTATATGATTACTTACAGGTCTTGATAAACTGTGAAAATTCATTTTATTATTAGTTATAACAGCATTATTTCATTTGAACATGAAATAATTCATCTACCTTTCTTTGTTCTCTATTATTTGGATCATTATAATGATTACTAAGTTAGGTACCAAATTTTTTCTAAGCAATCAACACCTGACTTTTACAACTTGAAGCAACAGAAACATGTGCAAATATATATCACTTCGAACATTAGAAGTTTGTAACACACTCAACACTTGATAGGTTGTAGCACTTGCTCGTGTCGGTCTCATTGCACCAATTGATGTTGTCGTCCCTCCAGGAAACACTGGACTCGACCCCTCACAAACATCATTTTTCCAGGTAATTAGTTCTTTCACTTTCCTTAACAACCCAAAAATAAAAATAAAAAATAAAAAAAATAGCCTTTCCTAAACTATACTTACTCTAGTCACTTTCTTATTCTATGGTGAATAAACCACTAGGTGCTTAACATTCCTACAAAATTACAAAGGAACAGTGGAAATCATAACACCTGTGGACCTCATTCAAAAGGGCGACAAGGTTGGTTCTTCAGAAGCCGCCCTTCTTAATAAGCTAGGAAGAAAACCCTTCTCATATGGGCTTATTGTCCAATTTGTTTACGAGAATGGATCAGTACGTGTTCACTCCTATGGGCGGCTCAATCTTCTCGGAGGCCTAAAGCTAAGCTTTAAAACGTGGCTTTTATTATCTATGTTATTCGTCGAAATATCACTTATACGAAATTTACTTTTCTAGCTTTTTTATGCGAATTCTTTTATTAGTTTCTCAAAATCAATCAATATGGTATAATATTTAATTTTCAATATATAAATGCCAATAAATTTAATCTTTTGGTGACACTAATTTCGATCTTGAATATCTTTTAAATAACTTTAGTTTCCAAAAACTAATTTCTGCCAAAGCAACTGTCATCGGATAGGTTAGCATTATCATATACGCCATATAAGCATTACGGAAAGAGTATAGATTTATAATATAGTTAAGTATATCAATCGGTGCAACATTTTTCACATGTGTAACTTCTCTCAAACTCCTAGCTCTAAAAAAATTCATGCCGACAACTATCTTTAACCTTGTTATGATCAAGTGATTTTAAGTTTCAATGGTAAATAGTAACCTAAAAATACTTTTATGCAATCTAAACTGGTCAAATTTACTTTTAAGTTTTAAGTAACGGAATAGCTTGATCTACACAATATAAGAAATAATCAGTTCTAAAAGTCTCTTTACCGGTTTGTATAGTTCAGTGACAACACTATCATCAGATTTTCTATAATAAGTAGCTCCTTTTTCTTTCAAATTTTCGTTCTACATTAGTTTATTTAGCAATTTGTCTAACGAAAATTATAGCAACCTTGAAAGCAACTTTTGATTGAAGAATGATACAAGAGGAGCTAAGAGAAAGCTAGAGAATGAAAGTATGTTTGTGGGTGTGAAAGATTAAACGTCGATTCATTAATGCAAGAAGTTAAACGGTTATTGATAACATGGCTTGATTAATCTTGGCTTATGTTTCATGCAAAACGGGCATTTTGTATATTTAAAATATTTGGGCTTAGATTTCTACAACTTGTAGGCTTGAAAATGAAAAGTAAAGAAAAAAGACAAAATAAATAATAAATAAATAAAAAATAATATCTGATTATTTAACATTTATCAATTAATTAGGGTCTTAAATAACTGAGTCTCTAAAGATGACGGGAATAAAACAAGTGATTGACTTTATATACATATAATGTCATAGAAAAACCGAGGCCTTTGAGATTTTGAGGCCTAAAGCCCTAGCTTCACTTGTTTTCTTGCTGAAAAGTTTGCAAATGGTGTGTCTCTACGTTTTCTTTAGGTGTTGACTATCCTTCATGGGCTGCAGCACCACATATGATCATCAATGGATACAAGAACTTGCTGTCTGTGGCTGTGACTACTGAGTACTCTTTCCAACGTGCTGACAAAATCAGAATATTTGAAGGTCGGTGCTCTTTATTTCTTTCTTTCAGATATCTCGAATGGAGAACGTATGCATATGTCAGTATGTCACCTAAGTATTTAGGGCACGCAGATGTTAAAAACATAACATGTCAACGGTCAACCAAATTTAAATTTGGTTGCATTTAGTTCTACTAAAAACTCGGTAGTTAATAAAAAAGGATAATTAGAAATATGGCCAAGTTGCCCAAACTTTGGGGATCTTTTACCTTAAAAAAAATTCTGCCTTTAGCCTTGGTTGCCCAGGCAACCAAAATTCCGCCAATCACAATACGCCACCTGTCCGACCAAAGTACAATAGCTACAGTGGTACGAGATATTTGGAGTGTATTGTATTTTGGGCAACTTTTATTTTTTTGGGCAACAAATACATGGGCAACTGGGTAATTTGGTCATTTTGCACCTTACTCTTAAAACATTCACCTAAATCAACCAGTATAAACCATCTCACAACCTTCACCTAAATCAACTATCAACTGGTATACCATCTCACAACCTTCTCCTCCAAATAAACCATCACAACTCACACCACCACAACAACCCAACAACCCGACGCCACTACCATCCGACGCCACCACCACCTGACGCCACCTCCACCGGACTTCACTAAGTCATAAACCAACGCACCACCGAAACCGTCCACCATCAAGTTTTGAGGTATTATCCTATATATCTAAAACTCAGGATGTGGATTAGCAAAAAACGTTGGTTAAAAACAGGTTTACAGAAACATAATGATGCAATATGTGGCCAAAAATGTGGGAGTTATTGTTATTCCCACTGTTCATGGGATTAAAGAGATAATTACATTTGCCTAATTACAAAACATGTGGTAAATAAGGTGGGAATATACTGTTATTCCAACTGTTCATGGTTAATCACCCCCAACAGATTGCTGTAGCACCATGTGTTGCAGAAATTCACTATGCAAACAAGTATTTGAGATGTATTGTTAATAATTGATACCGAGTATTCCAGAACCCTCTCCTAAGCCCATTATCCCACCCACATACACCGATACTTCCCCCAAAATCCAACAACATCAACAAACAAAACCCTAAACACAAAATCAAAATGGAAAATCCAAACACTGAATCACTTTTTTTTTACCGGCCAGGCGTATCCGGCCAGATCCGATCAAGATGTGAACAACGATGAGATTGATTATAAGAGGCCAATCGTCAGGTATATAAATTTTTTTAAATTATTTTAACGCGATTCTTTTTAGTGAAATAATGAAAATGAGGGATGGTTTTTTTACACATGTATTTTTACTGAATGTTCGATGAAATGTGTAAGTAGAAATTTTAGTGACATTTTTTGTTTTTTTTTTCTTTGTTTATTTTAAGTGTGTTTGGTATAAATTTGGTGTTCGTGGGATGATTTCAGTTTCAAGGGTGTTTGGGTCGTTTTAAGGGTGTTTGCGACGTTTTAATGATTATTTGGGGATGCTGCAAATCTGATGTTCTAAAAGGGTGTTTTTGGTCGTTTTATTAGCCGTTTTTGTATGCTGTAGAACCGTAATTTTTCTGGGTATTTGGGTCGATTGAAGGGGTATTTGACGTTGCTCAAAATTGTAGTTTCACCATTTACCAATAGCTAAATTATTGAGTTATATCAATTTTGGTCGCCTTCGACCACTTTGACTTATTTCCTTTGAGGCTATATTTTTTTTGTTTTATACATTCAAGTGATTAGAGATAAAACGTAACCCAAATTGACCCATTATACATTAGCAAAATTTCTATCTCTAACGATTGCTATATGCCACATAAATGGAGCTATTGGAATATAAGTGGTACTTATTAGATGCCAATGCAGGAACCATTTAAAGTTGTCGTCGTTTGTGACAATGAATGGGAGAACACCGTAGCACATCTGTTTTTGAAACATGCTATTCAACAAACCTTGAAGTATTGACGAAATTTCACCGTCTCAAGAAACCTTGCACATAGCAGCTTCACTAGACCCAACAAACACATTACACGTTATGAAACTTTATTTCATATTCGCTTCCTCCATATAAAATGCAGTTATTTGAGTAGTTGTTGAAAATCTTTAAAACATCACTAAAATGTGTTGTAACTTGATTAGAATATAGTGATGTTTGCCCAATTTTATGTGAATTGTGTTGCACATTTGACTAATACATGATCAGGGTGTTTTAGTTATATGATATTTGCAGAAAACCGTTTATAACCTTGCTGATGCATTTGTTATTCTCAGGCTGTGATGACAGGCTTCACATGTGCGCCGGCCTGAAGACTTAATTGCCACTGCTGCAATGCATGAAAGAATCACCAACATTGTGGAACTATATAATGACGCATTCGTTGAACTCAAGGATTTCTTCAATAATGAAAGGTTTGCTATTTGGCTTCTAAGTTATCATAACTGTTTGTTGCACATCATTCCCAAAAGAGGTGGCAACATGGGATATCCAGGAGGGTTGGGCAACAGGTTCAAAAGACAATTGTTTAGTGCAGTTCGAAATGGGTCAACAAGTTTAATTGACTTACTACGAATTTTTTAGCCCATTTAGACTATTTTATAAAATCTTACTATGTCTAAAAAATATAATTTATAGAAGTTTTTTTTATCAAAACATTAATTCAAAAATTTGCATACAGCCTTATAGTAGATTGTTTGCACACATGGATAAAAATTGGTATTATGTATTTGGTGGCAACATGTTCTTTTAATCTATTTCTTAGGCATGGATGAAAGAACATTTGGTGGCAACATGTTCTTTTAATCTATTTCTTTTAATCTTATAGTAGATTGTTTGCACACATGGATAAAAATTGGTATTATGTATTTGGTGGCAACATGTTCTTTTAATCTATTTCTTAGGCATGGATGAAAGAACATTTGGTGGGTAACATGGTTTTTACTCAAAGTTCAACCCCATTATCTTTAAATTTGCCAAACATGGTCTTAGGTCTTTAGGTGTAGCAAGACATGTTTGTATAAATCCTCTTTTAATACTCGAGCAAAATGTTCTTTTGATTTATTTCTTATTTGATCAACGGTTTGTTTGGTAAACTTAGTATTTGTAGCCCAATGCAGTTTTAGGGGCGATTGACATAGTGCAGATTTAAACATTTGGCATATTGTAAATTTAGAAGGTTACGATATTATAAGAGTTGTAGTTTCAGTGGGTGTTTGGCATAGTGTAATTTGAAGAGTTACATGAACAAATACTGATCTAACTACATAAGGTGACAGAACTGGCTTTTGGATCAGTGTTCTAACTTCTAAATAGGTTAATGAGATAAATGTTCCTTTTAATTTTTTTTTTATCATGAAACAACTATAATGATGAGTTTGTTTGCACTTGCAAAGATTTCTTGCTACAATGCGAGCTATACAAGGTGTGTTTCAGCTGTTCACAGTTTGTTGGTATGTCGTGTATCTATGGTTTTTATTTGAGCAATTTTAATTTTAGGTTTGGTTCCTGTTCATTGTCGATTCTGTGTTCACTTATTGATTGACGTTCATACTTTTGAGGTCCGAAAGTATTCATGCATTTTGTTGTACCATGATGGGTTACAACAACTTGACATTTAGACTGATAGGTCACTGGAACCGCTTTTGAGTGCATCCGTGTGTCTGATTGATTTCTAGAAAGGAGCGTTTACAGGATGAGAGTCAGCAAAACGTTAATATTGCGGGTGCGAGGATTGCGAATCTGCATAATGAGCGTCGTGCAGGAAGCAGCGTAGTCAAAGAGGAAAGGGCTGTTGCAGTAAAAAAGGTAAGCATTAGGCTTAAACTTAAAACATAACAGCAGTAGATGATTGGAAGCATAACAGCAATACGAATTATTCTTTAAATTTTGTTTTTGGGATTATGCTTATTGTGTGTTTGGGATTATGCTTAAAGTTAAAACATAACAGCAATACGAATTAGTCTTTAGATTTGGTTTTGCTATAAAATAAACATTGCAATCCAAAACCATTGTGTGGAAAACTAGAGGGGGGGTTCAATAGTTTTACGCCTTTTTTAATTTATAAAAACTTTGATTTCGAAAACTTCGATTCTAGCTTTATGTGATGTCAACTTGCTTGCACAATTATAAACAACTATATCTACAAGAGTATATAATGACAAATATGTAAGTAAGTAAATAACAAGATAGAGATAGAAAGATAGCACCGCGAGACAAAGGATTTATAGTGGTTCGGCTACGAATCTCCTCTTCGTCCTACTCCACTCCCCGAGCACCTAACTCGAGAGTTTTCTTCACTATGTCAACAAGCTCACTTATGGCAAAGAAGCCTTACACACCTTTGCTTACACCGTTTAACGACACCAAGCAAAATGTCGAGTCCTAATAGTAGCTAGAACCAATCTCACAACTCTTCACGACTAATCACAACTTCTACACACCTTATGCACACCACAACTATTACACAACTTCACTAATCCTACTTCACAACACTACTTATTCTTCACTACTTCTCTTCACAACTATCACTACTAAATCTCCTAATTATAACCACACTACACTTTTATAAACAATATATACAACTACTAATAATATCTACAATACTTCTTTAACTTGTTGTTGAAGGAGTATTCTTCTCTTGCACTTTTGATGATGAGGAATTGAATCACTTGAAACAAAGACTTATAATCTTATGATCAAAGGATTTAGAAGGATGTTTAGAAAGGATTTGGACTGAAAGTATTTGTGCAAAAGGTGAGGAAAAAATGCAGGATTGAACCTGTATTTATAGGCAAAAAAACCTGACAACAGGAGCGTGCCGGCCCCCTTAAATGGTGGCCGGCCCCTTAAAATTAAGGGGGCCGCCCTCCTGTAACGGCCAGATTTCTTTGTCTTTTCTGGGGAAAGTTTATTTGGTGAAAAACTAATTGATTTTGGTTAAAAATTTGAATTCATATATTTGTTATGAATTATACATTTTCTTTAATTACCAAAAGTGTTTTTCAAAAATATATAATATGTTTATATGATTTAATAAACTTTGTAATGTTTAAATAAAAATCCCTTTGATCATAAAATGTATTAGACATTTGTTTATTCATACCTTAAGTGATTTAGTTGGATGAAATAATATTTGTAACTAAATACTTGTTTACGTAGTAATCTTTTGTTTCATGTTTTTACATTTTGTGATCGTCAAAACATAGAGATATCGAAAAATATAAATAACGTTTTTATGCATTATTTATATCAACACATTGTAAATAACGGTTTTATGCTAGATATGACTCTAAACAATGTATTTCAATCTCATTACAAATAAGCTTTTGAATAAGCATGTGCTTACTTTGCTCATTTCAAACATTCCATGTTGCATGTATGGTTAATATATGAGTAAGTAGATAAGCAAAAAAATATACACGCCGAGATAATCAGTTCTAATACGAAGCGTCAAACACCCACTTACTATCAAGAAACAATATACTAAAGTTTTAAACTTTAAAAAAAAACCTGTTACTTGGTCTTACATGTGGCAGATTAGGCCAGTGGGTGGGTCAAAAAAAATTAGGTAGAAGGGGTATTACGAGTTATAAACGACCAGGTTGTCGCACATTATTTCTTTAACATTATAAATAAACACTTTAAAGTAAGCAGGTTGGTACTTAATAAGCAGATTATAACAGGCAATCCTAAGCAGTGTATTAGGTTACAACTGATTATTTATTCGCTCTAGCTTGCTTCAAAAAGCATAAACAGGTTTGATAAGCAGTCCAAAACACCGTTTCAAAAGGCAAGTTCGACTTTTTATCTTTCTACATGGTGCGTGGTTAATGCATACTTATAGATAAGTGTTTGATGATATGCAGAGTTTGTTGATGACTTGAAAAATGCATGGAAGTTAGGTACCTTTAAACCGACACTTGAATGTTTTGTGTTATCAGGGTGGTGGTTTGAACTCACTCACGCTCAACAGTTTGTATGATGAAAGAGCTTACAGAATTGGCCAGCAGCCCATATGTGGGGCACTATCACAAAACCCTTTTGAAACAGGTAACCCGTTTGTTGCTGGTCCTCGAACAGGAACCGTAGTTCCACATGAGTCTAACCCATTTGGTCCATTTGAACCACACCCGAATCCCATGATGGGTCACCAGTTATTATTGCAATCAGCTCATGTAGAGTGACACGAAGACACAACGGTAAATCTCATACTAAACTTTTTTGTGCCAAATCTATTAATGATAAATATAAAAAAAAATAACAAGTGTCCTAAATCTGTGCAGAATTACAACTTTCAGCAACATCTGCGACACGTTACTTTCTGAATCTAAATATCCCAGAGGCACAAGAAATATGCAGCGTGTAAGTTGAAAACAAAATATTTGTAGCACAATAAATGCAGAATTACAAACATATTCTTAAAAACATTTATTATCACAGGTATGCAAATCTACTTGGCCTACCGCCTGTTCTCCCAATTCAGCACCAAAAAATTTGATGACACAGAAGAAGAAAAAAACGGAATCGCTACTCGCTAAAAACCTTACTGGAGATAGACCCAAAACACCACAAAGTAAGCAACAAACTTTTTTTTATTTTCGTATTACTTTTTGCACAGTGTGTTAACCAAAAAAAATGAACCCAGTATGCCCGGTTTACCAATGAAGCTACTATCCCTTCAATCAATCCCAATCGGTCATGGTACCTGGTGAGACGAAAAGTGTACCCGTTTTAAGGGGTCATTTAAGCCCTAATTCGAGTAAATGTGATCAAATATTGCCCTAAATCGTTCCTTTTGTCATTTTAGGTACTTTTGAGAAGAATTCTGGAAAACATACTAATTTGGACGTTTTTGGAGCATAAAAGTGAAGAAAACGACAAAGTCTCAAAAGAAGCTGGAAAACCTTCCTGACGGACACTATTCCCTGTGAATAATCTTTTAGAGTAGTTTTTCTAACCTAACGAACACTATTCCCTGTGAGAGAACGATCAATCCCCCGTGCTTACCACTACACTATACTACACCGACCAGGTACACTGCCTGGTGGGATTGCAAGCTTCTCAAGATCCCTTGAGAGGTAAAACCTGTTGCGTGGTCGCAATCCCACGTCATCAAGTTTTTGGCGCCGCTGCCGGGGAATAGTTATTGTTTAGGTAGAATTTTTATTTTATTAGGTCTACTCACTAGATTCCTTTCTAGTGAGATTTTTATTTTATTTTTCTAGGATCTCTTTAGTCTATCTTATTCTTTGTGCCTTTGTTCGTAATACTTCTTCATGAGTAATATTGATCGTTTGATCCCTGTTATT
>LBNU01037352.1:47548-81532 GCA_014162995.1 Artemisia annua | reverse complement strand
CATAATCCAAGGGACGGTGTGAGAAATCACTCACCCACACATGAGTCATGCCACTGGTGCATCAATGACACGGACATGGAACCCCCATGCCTAGTGATAGCCCGGGTTTCATACTGAATGGGTCAATGTTTAATTTAAAAGGTCCAGATTACATATCAGAATTTAAACGTCCAGGTAAAACAGAAGTTCAGATTATACAGATCATATCAGATATATATATGTCAGATTTTATCAGATGAGCAGTTTCATAAATCAGAGGTTTAATTTTAGAAAGTTTCAAAGGTTCATATTTCATAAGTTCAATATCAAAGGTTCAGTGAGCAAATTCAGATAGTAAGTGGTTCAGATTACAAAAGTTCAAATAGAAAAAGGGAGCATAGCAATGGCATAGGGAATCCTAAACAAAGGAAAATATCAGAAGAAAGGTAGCAAGGTTCATATCAATGGTTCAAGGTTTACAAGTGTGAAAGTTTTTATAAGGAAACAGATTTAGAGGTTTTTCATTTCATTTAAAAATATGATTTTCATAAAGGTAATTCTCTAAAATGATTTTAGCAGGAGTTATTTAAATTTCCTTTTGAAACAAGTCTGATATCGTGTTCAAAGAAATCATTTCCACATGATTTGTCTCATATCATCAAGTTATATTTTCAATGGTTTTCAAACAAAACATCATGTCAATGAACCAGAGACATCAGAAGAACCAAGATCAGAGATCAGAGTAGGGGTAGAGAAAATGGATCATTGAGTCATGAGAAACCTTACTGAAAGGTCAGAATATCTGTACCTCAACCAGACGACAAAGCAGACACAAGAAAACATCAGACAGAAATAGGAACTCCTCCTTCTTCACAGAACCTAGACGGATTAGAAGTCGAGAATTATTCAATAGTTCATTTAAAATCAGATTACTTCTTTTCAGGGTATCTTTCCACTTTTAGAAGCTTTCCATATTTAGCAACTTTCCATATTTAGTAACTTTCCAGATTTAGTAACTTTCCAGATTTAGTAAGTTTCCATTTTTAGAAAGTTTCCATAAATAGCAGTTTTCCAAAGTAGGCAAGTTTCCACTTCTTAACACATTCTTATAAGTTAGTTGTAACATTTCATCAAGTTTCATGGCCTCATGTATTACAGATTTCCTTTTATAGACATTTTCTGAGATTAGGGTTTCGTTAGGTCATCGAACATGTTTTAGGGTTAAAAGTGTAAATTTCACAAGTCGGAGGTCACAGATGATCACATTCACATTATAACATACCAAATTAAGTCAAGAAAGTCAAATATGCATTTATTACACTTTACACCCTTAAGTTTACAAAGTTGCCATATTAGGCCCTTTAATTATCTCATTTACATATTTAATCCTTCAACAAATATAATCATCACATAAGCATCACAACTATTCAAAAATGTCATAATCAGCCCCTACATCATGTTTATGTCGAATTACACATGTTACATCCATATTTACATTTTTAGTCCCTCTAGTTATAATATTTACAATATAAACCTTTTAATTATCCAATTAACATGTAAATCACATAATTAACCAAATACCTACATAAGTCCATCAAGTATCACAAAATTACCATTTTAGTCCCTTAACATTATATTTAGGCCGAATACAAGTATTTACATAATTAGTCCCTTAAGTTTCCAAATTAACAAAATAATCCTTAACAATTTCATATTAACACATTAGCCCCTCAATTTCCAATATTTACACAAATTACCCTACACATCACATTATGTATGAATCACCCTTAATTTACCATATTTACAAAACAAACCCTTATATTTAATCAATTTACAATTCGAATATATTAATTTCCATAATTACAATTTAAATCCCAAACTTACAAAATATGCATCTTAGGTCCTTATAATTATTTTTCCCATTAATATACTGTATTTACAAGAGTCACAAAAATAGTCCCATACTTTCATAAATTACAAAACAGCCCCTTAACTTTATAATTTCTAATCGGTTTTAAGTAAAAATCCAAATCACAAGCCCTAATTTTTCCCAAACCCTAAAATAATTATTGTGCAATCATTACATTTATTATGAACCAGTAAAATTGTGTAAACCCTGATATTTGGTCAAAACCCCTTTTTCTCTATTTTTCCATTAGCCGATTATGAACAAATTCACAAATGATGATTTTAAGCCTCAATTAATTTAACCAACAATTTTTTACAGATTGCATATATATCATAGAAGGCCAGAAAAATCAGATCTCAATTTATAAAATTCGTATAGATAGATTTCTTGAATTTACATGAAATTAGGGTTTCGTTTTCTTAAATTCGTATAGCCTTATTTAACATGCATGGATCATTTTTATGATTTTATACAGGTAATATAGGATAGAAAGGATGATACAAAAATACCCAATGTGGTTGGATCGAAAAGGATGAGCTGTTTTGATTTTCACCTCTCTCGGCCACAATAATGAGCAAACAAAATACAAATATGAAACCCGATCACTCTCCAACCTTCACCAGTATTTTTCCCACCTCCTATGGTTTATAACACGTCAAGGAAAAATAACAAGAAGCCTCCAAAAATTATTGTGCCGCCGGTTTGGTTTTTGTGGTGTTTTAGGGTTTTATTTTGATATGAAAAATTATGAAATAAATTAGGATAATTATAGGGGTGATTTGGTGTGATTTTGGCCGAGCTTCAAGGGTTAAGGAAAGACCAAATCATAAATTTCAATATTTTCCATAATTATGTAATGTTTATCCTTTAATAAAGTCATGTACAAATTTTAAATCATTTTGGGCTTATAATTGTTAATTAAACATGTCACATATTTTTGTGAAAGTCAAAATATTGCAAATGTTCATACAAAAATGATAATGATCATATGTTACTCATTTTCAAGTGTTTGGGATTTATTTGGTGTTTTATTTAAGTGTTTATTAAAGTTTTAAGTTATAAGGGCATTTTGGTAATTTTACACATTTGAAAAATTTTAGGTTTTACAGATAACCTTTTAATTTTAAACAAACTGCTGCAATGTATTGAGTGTTGATACTCACACCACAACTTTTTATACTTTCACCACAATCCGTGCATCACAGTGTTGTACGGTGTGCTATACAGCTTGTACAAAGTGGTGTGACTATCAAATAAAATGGTACCATAATAATGCAACAAATATTCAGGTTGGCATTTTAACAAACAGGTTATTTTTGATGAACTGAACCTTAACTTGAACCTATCTCAACTCTTGTGAACCCCCCTTTCCGACCCTTTCCTAATTAAACAAGTTTGAACCTTTGATATCGACCCGAAACGTGTTTGCACCTTTACTTGACCCGTTTATATAAGAAATTAGGACGGTTGTCAAAAGTCAAAAACCAATAACCTTTGTTTGAGGAAAGTGCCCGAAAAACAAAGGTTGAGGATACCAGACATAAAGCAATGGAGAAGGTGGAAAATGAAAATAAAAAGAGTGAGCAAATGATCATATGCAGGAGATGTAAAGAAAGTTATAAACCATCCTTAAACAACTCTTCTGCTTGTCGATTTCATCCTTCTTTCTTTGTTTGCAGACGTCATGATGATCAAAAAAGGTTGTATTTTTATTTTTTTTAGATAGAGATAGTAATTTGATTATATTTTTATGGTAATCTAATATTTTTTGAGTTATGCATCTAATAGTTGTATCACCTAATTATGTTTCCTTTTACAGTGAAAATTAGGGGGTGTTTGTTTAAGCTTATATGTGACTTATGTCTTATGAGCTTATTTGTTTTTCGGCTTATTTTGAGACTTGTGGGCTTATATGAGTTTATTATATAATAAACTTATATAAGCCTACAAGTCTCAAAATAAGCCGGAAAATTGAGGCTTATGAAATCAAATAAGCTCATAATTATTGACAAAATTGAGGCTATAGGCTAGGGTTAGTGCGCAAAATTATTGACAAAAAGGTAGAACTGCACTGTAATTGTAATGCAATGCTACTATACTCAGGTACCCGTTATTGCAAAAAAGGAAAGAATATAAAATTTCTTTTGAAAGAAAAAAAGGGTATAAGTTGCGTAGGTTTTGTCACAACCAGTTTGGAACGGGTACTCGTATATTAGGATGTAAAGTCTGGTTTTGTACCGTTCTTGTTAATTGGTTATAGAATAGGTATCGGTTTTGTACCGTTCTTGTTAGTGGTAAAAAGCTTGTGACTTTCATCACTATAATGTGAGAAGTCTCAAGTTTAATGTGTACACTGAAGAGGGCACGCCAACCTTACCGAAAAGGGGAGGGCTTTACTTGGTTTGAGTATGTGTGACGGTTGGTTCAAACCCCGTGAATTAGTCCTCCAAAAGGTCGGAACGAAGATTTCCTTTATGCAATTTCCCTTGATGAAAAGAATTAGGGTCAGTTTGGTGACAACAGTTTTGTAACATTTATTGACGGGATCATAGAAAGGCCAAAACGTGTAGAATCAATGGTGGGATTTTAAGGTAACAATGGAGATTTTAAGGACCAGAAGGAAATAGGATTTTTATTATAGTAAAATTGATCTTTGGGGGTTATGGAGGAGCCTGAAATGGTGGTCATAATGCTGAATGATGAAAGAAGGTGCATTAGTTCGTATATGGTAGCTGTAGCTCTCTCTCTCATACTTAGAACTCTCAAATTAGAATTTACACTAAGTTTTAACCTATGGGTGGATAAGTATGCGTATGTAATTTGTAATCAAAGGTGTAATTGACTGCTATGCTTTAGGAAATAGAAACCCTCATGCTAAGTCCTTGATTCTGCTTATTCAAGGCGTTGCTAAAGTAGTGTAATGGTTCGCTTACTGATCCAGTTCGTGAGACGTGTATCAGCTTTCAAGTGAAAAATCTCTTTGAAATTGGAGCCTCAATAATCGTGTTGATACCATACCTTATTTCAGTCATGTATAAACCTTTTCTATGAAGTTAGTCAAATGATTGGTGTTTCTAGAATATTTCAGTTTGGGGTTTACTTCACATATTACCCTATCCTATCGCCAACGTCCTGTAGTAACTAGCAAGCCCTACTATTGCATCAGTTAGTTCTGCCTTTTTTAATGACTTAAAAGGTTTTGACAGTGGTTGTTTATTTGAAAAGTAGCTTCTGTCTAAATAAGAACCTATTGCGACTATCTTCAAAAACGTAAAACTGAAATGGAATGTAAAGCTGCTACTATAGTCGGTGCCAATTATAAGAAAAGGAAAAAGAAACAATATCTTTTGTTTATTTATAAGACTCATTTTGTAGAAAAAATTTAGGTTCAAATCGCTAGCCCAAAATTTGTGGATGGTTTACGTTTGTTACAGCCAGTTTGAAACCAGTACCCAGAATCCGGAGTATATCTGGTACTCATATTTTAGTAACTCCTGCGGTCTGGTTTTATACTGTTGCTCGCCACTGTTAGTGGGTGATAGAGCAGATAACAGTTTTCAAATAATGGGGACCTTATAAATTGTTGATCTTCAAGAACTGAATTTGTTTCTCTTTCATATGTTATTATTAAAACCGTTTGACAGCAAATGTTTATTTTGAAAAAGAGTTCTTTTTTGCAAATTTCCTTTGATAAGAACATAATTGCTATGGTCAGTGTGAGGTAGGAAGTAGGAACTGGCAAGGAAGTAAGGAACTGAGGTCCATTTGGGGCTATTGTTGTGTAATATATATTGATGGATCATCCAGAGACCAAAGCATGTGTTAATATATCGAAGATAAAAAACTTTACTATTTTTTGGAGTTGGCTGAACAATTAAATGAATAGGAGCAACTTGAAGAACCAGAAAGGATTTAATGCTATGCATTTGGAGGTAAAGCTATAAGTGGTTTTTAGGTTATTCGAGGCTGTGGCAGGGCCGCAACCTTTATTTAAGTCCTTCATGTAACGCCTTGCTAAAGTAGGCTAATTGTTCGAGTTCGTGTTGTATAATGTATACAGCCGCAGTCCTTGACATGTGAGGCTCAGCCTCATTGTGAAAGTTCAGTTTAGAATCTTGGAGCGTCAATATTGGTGTTGGTACCATAGCTTATCTCAATCCTGTAAAAGCAATTTCAATCAAATCAGTCCAGTTAAGCTGGCGTTTATTAAGTAGTTGCACTAAGGGGTTTACACGTTATACCATAGCCTGTCATCAATGTCCTGTGGCAAGTAACAAAGCCTAAGACACCCTTCAATGCTTGAATGTTATTAGGATTTGACCGCTTAAGCATATCCGCAATCTTCCCTTGTTCAACAATCAGCTCCTTATTAGAAGCAATGTGTCTGAGTATTTTGATTTCCTTTGACGAAAGAACACTAAGTCCATCATTATTGGTTTGAAAGTTACTTGAGACCTGATGTGACCTTTGTCCCTCCTTAATGCCACTATTAACAGGTTCTTAATCAGAAAAGCTAACACTACCTCATGAAGGGTTCAAATACATAGTTTACCGGAGATTGAGAGAACACAGATTTGAAACACCCCTATATGCCATTGCTCATTGTGAAGGTAATGTCAATTTCCCTTATGGGAGAATTTGCCCAGTTCCGAAGGTCTTCCTGTACTCTCGGGTTTATCCTGGGGTAGGGGTGGGGTAGGGGTAGGATCTGTCTACATTCTACCTCCCCCATACCCTGCCCCGGCGGGATTGGGTATGCTGTTGTTGTTGTTGAAGAATTTGCCCAGTTCATGTGTATGTGGGTGACGGTGGAGTCAGGCCCCATGGACTAGTACTTGAAAGGTCGCAGAGACGCAGATACATTGGCAGACTAAAGGGTGTCACCACCTTGAACCCTTATTGTACACATTGGTTTGTAAATGTTATCCTACACTCTTTTTTTTTTTTTTTTTTGAACGGTGGATTATATATATAAAAAAAAAACATTCTAGCAAGGAGCTAGAGAAGCAATTACAAAGGGTGGTTTAGCCAAGAGTTCCAACAATGAACTTTATGACCTCTACATTTAAGCCAAGAAAAAGAAAAGAGACGAATGTTATCCAAAATATCACATTTCCTCATAGAATGAGTGTTAAATGTGACACAATTTCGATAACGCCACAACATCCACAAAGTCGAGGAAGTAATAACATACACTCGATCTTTTGAATCCTTTGAGGCTCTCCAATCCTCTACCCATTGAAGCCATTCGGAGCAAGAAGAAAACGTTGGCATAGAGACGTCGGTCCACACCCGAATTAACCTCCAAACGGCAATAGCCGTATCACAACCAAAGAAAATGTGATCATTAGATTCCACTCCCACATTGCAAGAAGGGCACGTAATAGACGGAATCTCTAAGCCCCGAATAGATAAATTCCAACGATTTGGTAATCTATCCAAAACAAGACGCCATAAAAATATATTTACCTTTCGAGGCAACAAGTTGTTCCATCTAGTGGTTGGACTTAACGAAGGAAGAAGACAATTATCAATGTGGTTTCTCGTGGCGTTCACCGAAAATATGCCATCAGGGTCAATATCCCAGTGCCAAGAATCAGGATGCTTACTCAGGCTAACATTTCCTATCTCAGCCACCATAGACAACAAAGCTTCTTCATTTCGACCCCCTAAGATTTGTCTAATTCTTCTTTATTATCATGTTCTTTTTCTTTAATGAGTAATCATGTTAATCTCCACAATTTATTAAATATAAGTTCTTGTCTTTTTTGTGTTAATCAATGAAAGAAAAAGCATGTATATGTTAACAAGTGACAACGATTACATGTCGTCTAGCAGGTACACATGAACATGAAAGCATTCGAATTATATATTTCTTCTACTTGTCTTTCTAGAAGAATAAAGTGTTTATATCTTTTGCTTAATACGTGGCTTAGTTAAAACTGCACTAAACATACGTAAAAACCATCATCAAGCTAGCTAGTGGTTGGCACTCTAATATTTTTACAAAAAGTTTCGAGTTCAAAATTTACCAATAATATATACTTGAAGAGTTGAAGGTGACATAAATGGTTGTTTCTTTAAAGCGTATATATCGAGCTTATAACTTATATGGTTTCCGACTTATGTTTCATAAGCTTACTTTCTGTGGTTTGTTTGAAGCTTATCATGACATGATAAGTTTATTAAGCCGGAAAGTTTTAAAATGAGCTACAAAAGGTAAGTTTTTTATGAATCATAAGCAGAAAATTAAACTATATAAGTTATAATTACGCTATATACGTTTTAAACAAGTGGTCATGAAATTATCAAATTTTGTTGTTTTAAACATGCAATACAACCAAGAGCATCTTAAGTTGCTCATTTATAAAGCATTGTATCATATATTCAGAGATAAATATGACGTTTCGTGTTACATACTAGGTTTAATTCCCGTGCACGCACGGGGTTTTTCCAGAAAAATTTAATTATATAGTATTATCGTTTAAAATCAGAAAATCTTATGTATATTTTAAAAAGTTAGAGCATCAACATGTGCGAAAGTAAGAAAAAAGTTCTTTAATCACATGGGTTTACAAATAAATCAAATTTNCTCAGGCTAACATTTCCTATCTCAGCCACCATAGACAACAAAGCTTCTTCATTTCGACCCCCTAAGATTTGTCTAGTCCAATTCCACGACCAAGAACCATTCGAAATCCTATCCCTTATAAAGCAGTTTGCATTAGAATCCAGATGGAACAGTCTGTTATATCTTAAGTGCAGCGGACCATTTCCTACCCAGTTATCCATCCAAAAACGAACCGAAGAACCACAACCTACCTTACGACGTAACGTAGACATAGGGATAATATCTCTCGCATTCTTTTAACCCTCCGGCATTCTTTTATGGCAAACACACCAGCCCAGCTAATTCTGATTTGGGAATACTAGCTGAACTTGCAACACGTCATTAACAGAACCACATATATGTTTCTAATTGTCACCTTGTTGGTTCTTAATTAACACACATATTCATGTTGCTTTATTTTTTCTTAACGGAAACGACTAATGAGCTATTAGCATTGTGCCCCGTCCTTTCTATTACACGTCGAAACCAACTTTTCAGTTTTTGACGATCAATGGGCGCGCCTAGGGTTGATTGGAATGCTATCTTTAATGACTGGATTCTACGAACCTCAATTCTCATCATTTCTGTATAACGAGGAGTGTGTTTCTTCAAAAGCTTTCTCTACTCTTTACTAACCCCTTGATATTGATGCAGAAATGACATACCATAGTCAATGAATACATGCTTTTAAAGAAATAAAATGTTGTAATACCCCAGAATAGTCTGAAATTAGCAACGATGATTCTAAGCTCTCATATAAAATTAGCTACCAAAACATAGAACTCTGCTTATAACTAGGTCTCTTTTCGTCCATATGTTATCTCCCTATGACCTGGGACCTTACTGCTTCTAAGACTCCTATAATGCAGCCTCTCTTTTTCACTGTTAATCACCAGCTTAGTCCCCTAGCCACAGCTCCATAGCCTCGCTGAGGGTGATTCACCCCTTGTTATAAGGTTTCAACTTTCAACCATAGTTTTTTCCTTAAAACTCTGTGGAAACCACACGCAACACAGCTCAAATTTCCTTAAAATGCTCTGAAGTAGTATAGAGTATTGGTGTTGGATTAAGCAATTAAAATTATTCATTAGGAATTTGAACCCCTTGTTTTTGTTACTTAGATGCCTTATTTGTTTTGAATTTTTTTATAATGTATGATTCGAAATATAGGTCTTACCTGATCTAATTGAAAGGTGCCAAAGTCTACCTTCTGGTTTTTGGGTAAAAGTTAAAATGAGCAGTACGCTACACCTTTCTAGTCAACCCCCCGCACAACCTTATTGTCAAAGCATGGAAACTGAACTTTAAATTGTTGGGCTACAGGTCTCTGGTCCTAATGTTTTTGGCTCGCTGTAGCCATCTGCCACCATGATTCATTATTCTTAATGAGCCTAAGGAATTCCTTTCAACTTATGGTCAACCTTTTGCTCTAAACGTCTTACCTGCGTCAACTTATGGTCAACCTTTTGGTCAAACATATGGTCAACCTTTTGCTCTAAACGTCTTAACGAGCCTTAGAAATTCCTGCAACCGTTTCTTAGTCCTTGTAACCATCATCAGTGTTCCTATTGGAACACAGACCTGATTCTCCATGACTTGATTCTCCTGCTTTAATCATTCCAAAGCGTCATCTCACACCTTCAAGGTTAATTTCTTAACGGATTCCTCACTGATCATATAGCAGATTTTGCATATAACAACAAATTTAGATGAGGAACAGAGTGAGATAAGTGGTGATACAAAGTGTGTTTCATTCCTGATATGCTGAAATAAACTACACGTGTATTTTGTAGTTGAGATGGTAAAATGAGCAGGTTGTGTATGGGTCCAAACTGGCCGGGTCGGTTTAGCTGCCAACATTTTGTATTTTGGAAGTAGTTAATGTATTAAATATGGTTATAGAAACTTTAATATCATAATAATATTCTCAATTTTTTTAAAAGAATCGGCTTAAGAGGTTGAAAACATTTGAATAATCATGGTTACAACTTACAACCTTTAATTTAAGAAACTGTAGGCCTGATGACCACTCTTATGTATTTTCACTTTTTGCAGGTACTATGAACTGGGACCTGATGATCCACCCTACGCAGCCAAATTCTATGATTGTTGTGGAGCAGAGGAACCTGAAGCACCTGGTTGCACCACCAATTTCCACGTCTCCTACGATGACGCCTGAAAGACACTGTTGAAAGCATGATGCTAAGATATGTATATAAACCTTATAAAGACAATTAAATCAAAAATTTCCCGTGTTTTATGATATTCTTGTTGCAATCCTACTTCCACGGATAGTCCCTATTTTTCAAATCGAACAGGACGATGAGTGTGATTTTGGTAAACCAAAAGGACGATTATTTACGTAATTAAAATTGAACAAGGACGATGAGTGTGATTTTGGTAAACCACAAGGATGAAACATGTAATTTTTCACATATACGTATTTCATGTTGTGGTCGTCGGACCATTTTGTTGGGCGCCCGTGAATGCCCATAGTAATAGTACTTGACACAACCATCGTAATCTAGACAACATCTAATGTAAGATACAACTCATGGATAGAGACCATCTCCGGCTCTCCGATTTTCAAGCTAGCAAGCATATGAGTCGGTGACACAACTCTATTTGACCTTGATTTATAAGACAAAGCAATGCTACATTACTTTTTCTATGGGTTAACTACTCCGTAATATTCTTTGTACCAAGTTGCTCTCAAGAACGTCTTATAACATTTAATATTGCAAACGCTAATATTTTCTATTCAAGGAATACTTAAACATAATGGGTAAACAACCCCCAAGTGGATAGGCAGGTTTTCCTACGACATTATGGATAGGCAGCCGGTGTGGGCCGGTTCAAGTTGCTAAAAGGTCACTGTTAAACAAGATAATGTAAACGATTAAGCAAATATAATAGTCACTACTTGGATACCTGGGAGGCTGGGATTGTATGCTTATGTGTTTATTTTAGAACCAAATAACCTGTTTTAGAGTTGCTTACTTCTTTAAACAAACAAACAAATGCTTATTTGAATTGGTCACTGAAGAAACAACTCCAAACATATCTTGCATTATGGTTTCTTACAACCTGTTTGCCATTCCAAACATCCCTGAATATAAAAGATCCCCAAATGCTAATCGTTAACTTTTTAAGATGTTTACAGTTACAATTCCATGTCATGTTATTAAAATATATATTTTCAATAGCTTGAAAATAACATAAATACTGAATTGAGCGATAGTGTAGATGTGTAAATTTTTGTTTTATTAATTTGATTTAACTGTCCAAAATTTTGTTCTCGATAAACAAAAATTAATACCACATGGATCTTATATCACGGAGAAGCTATCACAACGACTTGTATAAACAAAGACTTATATATAAACAAAGACTTATAACGTGTTTTAAGAAGACTTTTTTAAGATGCCAATGAACATGAAAATTAAAATAAGTCAAAAGTCTTCTTTTGAGATGATGTATCACACATGAAGATTCAAATAATTAAATACCACATGGATCTCCATAACAAAGAAAAGCTATTACATTAAAAACTTAAAATTATGTGAATACATATAACACCTATTTTTAGAAACCACGCACGAACGAGATTTGTGCTATAGTAGTATAACGAGTAATAATATTTCAATAACTTTGTTTAAAGTTAAATATTATGACAATTCATAATTCATATTTTATAATATTTAAAGATTTTTCTATAAAATTATATATATATATTTTTAATACTAATATAGTTATAAACCCGTGCACACGCAAGTTTTACATAATGTTTTCATTACGTGTTAATATCGATTAGTATTTTGTATAAATTTTTTTTGCACGAAAGATTTAACTTTGTTTAACTTTGTTCATGATCATTAAAAAAAAAAAAAAAAAAAAAAAAAAAAAAAAAAAAAAATCAAATCTTAACATTCAATTTTTAATAAAAAACCCATTTACATCATATTTTTAAAGTTAACTATTTCATAAACTGCTGATCATTAATTAAACTTAATTACAATCATCTGTCGTTAGAGAACACTTCTATATACTTTCGATTATTATTATTATTATTATAAAATTATTATTATTATTATTATTATTATTATTATTATTATTATTATTATTATTATTATTATTATTATTATTATCGCTTATAAAAATCACATATGATTTGTTATTTAAAAAAACACGTGTCATTTTGTGAAATCACGTGTGATTTGTAAATGTCCAAATACCTCTTCATTAATCTACCTCAAGCTATTGTGTTTTCCTTAAGGACAATCTCTTGTGATAGTTTGCCAAGCGATAGGTTACATTGTTCCGCACTAGTGATTAGGCAGAATATCGAGGTGTTGTTTATGTAGTAGCTGAGACAGCTAGGGTACGCAATCCTTTGCGCGAGATACATGCTTCTTTCTTTACTACTACACTTGTTTATTTCTTGTTTATTGTGATAAGGTTAGTACACTTTGATTTTCTACTAACTCGATCAACATCAGCGTACAAAGCACGTTGAGATAGACATACATATTGTTCCCGATTATGTGGCGTCTGGACAAATTCGTGTATTACATATCTTGTCTCAGTTTACTATTGTTTCTTGAGTTTCGAACTAGTTTGAACGTCCGAATACTTCGTTCCAGTTGCAGGATGTATTATCCGATATTTGCATTAAGCCTATTGAATTGTGTATTTGTTGTTGCTTACGGGCTTAGGGTATTTACTTTTCTCTTAGTGGGGAAGATTGTGGACCCAAAACCCTTACTATCTCTTAATTGAGACACTCATTAAAACTACACTCTCCCCTATAATAAGCTAATTAAGACTTTCGTATCTAACTACTTAATTTAGTAACACCCCCTTAAATCATGTTATCTTATGCTTCAAGCAATATATGCTACTAAATATTAGTATTGATTAATGATAATTACCATTTAGGGGAATACATTCTAACAAATTCTATATTGAATAAACCAATTAAGTCTTTGAATAATTTGATTTTTCGATGATTAATGTTACACAGACATAAACCGACTCCGATGCGCATTTTATTATTATTTGTTATTTAAAGCCGGGTGGCATGCTGAAGCACATGCGCAGAAATGGAGCTCGCGCGACTATATATAAATACTAGCTCTCGTCTACTCTTTTACTTGCCATTCAATATATTACTCCACTCATCATCACCAAATAAACATAACATGTCGCCCCCTCGTAGATTCTCACTCTGGGAGATAGAAACGGCAACCAATAGATTCGCAAAAGAATTGGGAGCAGGGGCATATGGAACTGTGTACCTTGGCAACATCTCTGGGAAACAAGTTGCTGTCAAGCGGATTAAGATTGACATGGAGAATTTATTTCCTACATTCCAAAAGGAGATTGACTTATTATCGACGTGTAATCATGCCAACATTATTTCCCTAGTGGGATATAGTGATGAAGGCGGTGAAAAGATTATCGTATACGAGTTCATGTCAAATGGGACACTGTATGATCATCTGTACGAACACCAAGAGGGCACTCCTCGCATGACCGTGGAACAACGGCTCCAGATCTGCTTAGGCGTGGCAACCGGTCTGAAATACCTTCATTCTGGCACCCATTCTGATATCATCATTCACAGTGACCTGAAGGCTGAAAACATTCTCTTGAATGGTAATTTAGAAGCTAAGATCGCAGACTTTGGATTGTCTAGGACTCGTGTTTTGGGCCCATTCTCTTCAAAACAAGTCACGAACAGCGAACGAGGTACTGTAAATATACTTCTGTTGATACATACCAGATTTTGATTATTTTATATACTTTTGAGCTGACAATAAAACTGTAATTTATTCAGGCACACCTGGGTATATAGCTCCTGAATGCTTTGAAGCGAACTACAAATTAAGCCGAAAATCTGATGTCTATGCTTTTGGTGTTGTATTGCTGGAATCTTTATGCGAGAGGAGAGGCTGGGAGAACTTAACTACGTATGCAATTCATTGGATTATGAAAGGTGAACTTGAAAAGCATACCCCTGATTATGTGGAGGAAAATTTCTTTCCAGACTGTGTACGGGCATGTGAAAATCTCATAAGGGATTGCTTGGAACATGATCAAGATAAACGTCCTACAATGAAGGAAGTCGTGGATAGGCTACAATCAGCCCTGAAACTGCAAAAGCAACATGGGCATGATTGGAGCCAAGCTACTAACCAACGGGGCAAATCTGAGCTTCTATTAAATATTCCTAAAGCTTTATCATCTAAAACTGATCGTGTCGTTCTTTACCACACTAGTAGTGGAATGATCGTGAAGTCGCAAGAGGCATGTCAAGAAGTTCGGCAGATTCTAGACACATATGGAAAGCGCGTGGATGAAAGGGATCTTTACTTGCATCGAGAATTCGTGAAAGAAATTCAAGACATTTTTAGACCGGCTAAGTATACTTTGCCACAATTGTTTATCGGAGGAAAGTACATTGGAGGGGTAGATGAGGTTAGGAAGCTTCACTGGAGTGGAGAACTTAAGAAGAAACTAGAGCGACTTCCAAAAAGAGATTACCCATCCTTTTGCAATGCCTGTTCGAATACAAGGTTTGTGTCTCGTTCCATGTGTCAGGCTTGCTGCTTTTGGAAGAATGATTAGCAGTTGGACCAACACATAAACTGATCTTGTTTACAAAATTTTAATTGGTGACTATGCTAGCTACCGTCTTGACCTTGTTGTGGTTTATGTTTTTCTGTTTGAAGTTGCTGCCTTTTGCATATGTAATTTTCAATTCAATAAGTGGGTAATGTATATGACATATCCATGGTGTAGCTGAAACTGTATCTTTTCAATGATCATGATGATGAAATTTAACAGTATTTATCACAAGAAATATCCCATTTGTAACAAAATAATTGTCCAACAACAAAAATCACACAATTACCTAATTATTATTGTTTTTTCTTTCTTACTTTTTGAGAATGACAATTTTACATTTAACTATCTTACTTATTTCTTGAAAGTTTGTAATAACAATTTTAAGTAAGGATAATTTAGTAATCTCGATCAAATTTTCCTTATCTATTTTAGCAGTTAACAATTAATGTAAGACAATTCGAAATGAATATGTAAACAATAATATTAAGACCCGCAATGTATATTTTAAGTTCACAAAGATTATATATTAATTTATCAGCCCATCCGTTGTAAAGGTGTTTAATTAGTATTTTGTTGTTAATGAAAAGTTTGGGACTATTCTTTTCATTTTAAAAGTTATTGTGAATATATAAAAAAACAAACGGTTTAATAAAAAAAATGCATTTATTAAAAGCTTAAAAATGACAGTTTTATCTACGAGTAGTGATGACATCAAATAAGTACTAAATATATGCATCATTTATCCGTTTATATTGCTTCTTTTATACTATTTATATGAGAATTGGTACTTAGTTATTCACTGTTGTTAAATCTCAGTAATATTGGAGCAATCGATAAAAGTTAAGGAAAATAACGTGTTTTGAAGCTAAAACAAAGAAAATTAAGAAAAGTCCACTATTCAGAGATCCAATACACCGTATTCACCCTTGCGAATACGCTGTATCCAACCCTTGACTTCACAAGACATCCATGATCGGGAAAGTCCTCGATACACCGTATCCAAGAACATCTATACGCCGTATTCAGAGGCGGCTCGTACATTATTCAGACTAGAAAAAGCTTTTTACCACTAAGCTCGACTTCCAGACAATTTTAGGAGCCAAGAAGGTCCTGCAAACATAATCATTCCACAGGAGAACTCTTTGTATCATCATTACTTTGGACAATCATTTGGTTAACGTAGCGTTTTCATTATGAATCATACTTTTATCGTTTTGATTATTACTTTGTGTTTTGATACTGAGATTATGGGCTAACACACGCCAAGTTATGAATACAATTTGATTTTGTTGGTTTCCCGTTTAATCTATATCACAACACATAAGATTAGATTTAGAATATAAGAGATAAGCGAGGTAGAGAAATGGAGGCGAGATAGAATATATGTAAAACTCTATTAAAGTGCAAATGTAAACCCTATCAAGCCACACCCCTTACCACAAGGTAAGGGATATTTATACTAGTGTGAGAGGCGAGGTAGGACTAAGTGAGGTAGAGTCGGGCCTTTAATGGGCCGGGCTTACCAATACAAAACCATTGAACACTTCCTACTTTGCTACTTATTACAAGGTCATATTAAATACTAATTACAATACAAGGCAGTATAATAAACACTTCTAGGACGATTCCTAACAATTTCCCCCTAATGGTTGATTATTCGGGTCATGGCTCAGTGATGTCCCTTCTCGGTCTTGCTCAAACATAACTCTCCCACCTCCTCATCTATTTATGAAACTTGATGTGCGACACGATCATGTTATCAAAATATTGGAATTGTTTCGGTTCATCTAGAAGAAGTGTGTTCTCATCGTAACTTGTCACATTATCCTTCACTCTACTCTTATTTTCCCATGCACTCTCTTCAACGTTGCATCATAGAACTTAGGAATATCTGGAAGAGACATGACTCATTTTTTGCATTTGCTATTCTCGTACACATATTCGACCACGGGATCCGATATCATGGTAAACGAATCAACTCCTTCAATCCCGTCGAACTTGATTGTTGGTGCAGTGAGATTAAGACGACACTAATAACTCTCAATCCCTAGTTGGAAGTCTTGTACTCTTGCCAGAATCATACTTGCTCGGATGAACACCAACAGCGAGTCAAGTAGACGTGTTTTGAAGTGATCCAGCTTCTTTTGCATACAAAGCAGATACAAGTCTTCAATATCATTCAGGCACATATACTTGAAGTCAGACTCCGAGAACTCATAAATGCTTTCGTCTTCTCTAAGCATAACGATATTCGACATATATGCGTACCCGAGAGTAATCCGGTACTTTCAACATTTAACACCTCTTTGATCTTGTGACTAGACTTCAAATCATCCCCGTCGTCTCTTTTTAATCTTTGTTTAACTTTGTACACTAGCTTTCTTTTGTCATCATGCCAATGTAGAATCGAAAATCTGGCTTATTTGTTAAATTTCTTCCACTTGATCACTTTCTTCATCCACTTGTCGGTGATTATTTCTTCAATGTCATCTTTCGTGTAATCTGCTGGAGGCACAGTGAAGATCGACAATACATACAACTTCTGATTAGTGTTTCTATTCTTCAGATAAGCAAGGTCATAGTTCAGGAATTTTGGTGGTGGTTTCGATGGATCTCTTTCACAGCCATAGTGCACTCGACCTTTGTGTGACCAGTACGGATCAAGTACTCCTCTTTACTATCTTCCCAATGTACAGTAGACTCCATGTATTTTTCCATTTATTGGGTGTGATATTCGTATTCGAAGCTGCTTATGCACCATTCTCTGAGCATTTCATTATCTGTCTATTCCATTATGTGAAAGTCAGCAATGGTAGGAACTTTATTCCACTTCTTCATTGCCCGAAATTCGTTCTTGAAATTGTCGGACGGTTCAGGTCAGACTTCCCCTTCTTCCAATTTGTACCAATCATTAAACCCGTCAAAGTCTGAAGAATCCGCATCATATCTACCCAAAGCTTCAGCTTCTTGCATTAAACGTTCAAGTTCTTTGGCTTCTTGTTGGTGTTGTTTTTGTGTAGATGATGATGGTGGTTGTTGTTGAGGGGTTTTCCGTATAGCAGAGGAAGATTCATCAAAAGCTTTTCTTCCCTTCGCATTCTCCCCCTCAGGATTACCGATGTCGGGTTCATCCTGGGGATCTCTGCAAAGTGTTTCCTCTCTACACGAAGTTTGAGCAACATGTTCACGTTCTGCCCCTCTCTTCAATACTTCAAATAACTCTCGATCTTCAGCCGGGAGTGTTGGATCGGTAAGCATGTTAGCATACAAGCTTCATTTCTTCTCCTTAAACATCTCCTTTCTCACACACCACTCATATGTTTATGTACCTCAGCCGCTAAGACCTTTCCAATGCCTTCGGATAACTTATCGAATTAGTCTCTAGTGATGAAGGTTTCTTCCATGACTTTCCTTAGTTGTTCTAGTTGAGCGGGTAAGAAGTGTGAATGACGAGATGATGTTTGTGGTGGTGATGAGTGAGATGTTGTTGGAGGTGTAGTGGAGTGAGACTTCAGGATGGATGCGGTAGTTGCAGCAGCGACAATATCCTCCAACACCTGTGCCGAATCCAAAGGATTCGTTTTCAAAGCTGGAGAGGGAGTATGAACCTCTGACTCTTTGACAAGTGGATTGTTAAATATATCAACATTAGGGTGCACTCCAGCTTGACCTGATTGCTCAGTATTTCCTCCCGATCATGGTAGACGTGAGTCCACCACGAAAGTTGTGCGGCTTGATCTTATTGGCTTTAAGATGTCAGCCAAAGTAGGAGCATTTGGTTCTTCTGCAAGATGGGTAGGATCTTGTGAAGATGTTGTCTTAGGGGAGCTACAGGTGTGAGAACTGGACTGATCTGCACCAGCTGTTTTCTAGAATATTGATAAACACGTAATAATGAACATAAAAATAAGTGATGAACATTTGTATCAGTGAGCGTTGATGAACACATATTGATGAACATAAAAATAATTTATGAACATTTGTATAAATGAACTGATGAACACGTTTTAGTGAACATAAAAAACTGACGCACCCGTGAACAAGTATTGCAAATATGTTTTGTTCATCACAATTTTGAGTTTTACTAGAAATATTGAAGCTTATGAATTCCTAAAACATTTATATTCCGATTAACATCTTTAAACTCTAAAATCACTAGATTAATTAATTGGGACATTTCATCGAACACCTTATGGTGTTTTCATGAACACATAATTTGTTGATGCATAATCTGGCGCGGGCTGGATTCAACGACTCTCCCTGGGCCGTTCTTCGTTTTCTCGAGCCCTGAGTAGACCTGTCAACAAAGAGAACCCGTTAGGAGTGGACCCGAGGCCGTAGCCCCGGGATCCACCTCCGACGGTCAAGTTAGTATCGATGCGATATAGCATACAAGAATTAGGTTTAGAGTAACCTGTTGTGTTCTGCGAAGAAGGGAATCCCAGCCCTATATTTATAGGGCATGGATTAGGGTTTCGGCGTAGAGTGGGCCGCTGTGTGCCGGGCCTGGCCCATTCCAGACTATACGTCCACAAGCCCCCCAAGTCTAGTGTGACATAGTACATGGCTATGTTATGCTAGACTTAAGTTCTGTTCATGGCCGCGTAGGCCCAATCAACCATGACGGCATGGCCCATGTGTGCGTAACTCAGGTGTGCACATGGGACGAACTATACTGCGCAGCCCAAATGCGACAGTGCGCACTGGGACCATGGTGCAGTCCTGTTTAGCCCATTAGACTACATCCGAATCCGCGACCTTGTAGGTGCATCCGTGGTGACCTGAGTAACACTCGTTCTTACATGACGGGGAAGGATGCGCATATGCTAGGTTTCCTACCACAGTGTGACAGTAAAGACCCCGTAAGAAGAACACGTAGTTCTATAGTTGGGGTAACACTGACATTGCGATTGTGAGAGTCTCACAATGGTAAAGGTGGATCTCGTATGCTGCATCCTGGGTAAGGGCGTACCTTTTGTACCAGTAGCGATGCAGCATGGAGCGACAGAAGACATGCTTTTGTGGCAAAGGTGCGCGCTGTGCGCGACAAGGAGGTGCAAACATTACATCCGTCTTTACAATCGACAGAGGACGTCTCCCCTGAGTGACGCGTACGGAAACAATGGTATTATATACCCTGGTAGCCCCCCAAGTTTGATGGTGCTACTCTTGTAGGAGCATTAAACTTAGTTATTCAAATCCTGAAAAACACTTAATGCAAATATGAAATGTATATGCCGCGAATCGCAACATATAAAACCTAATTAAGTAAAAAGATGAAAAATTGATGTTAATTTAGAGTTTGTTGATCAAGAATCACCAAAGAATTTAAAATTTTTGATGAAAAACTTGAGAAAATTTAAAGAAGCCTAACGTGAAATTAAAGCTATTAGATCTCGAATTAAAAGAATTATACCTTGAATTGATGTAGTTAAATCATGAATTTGAGTAATTAATTGTAAAATTTGGGTATTAGATCATGGATGAAGAAATTAAAAGTGAAAAAGAAGGTTCGCGAGATAAGAAAGAGGAAAAGAAGTTGGAAAGAAAAGTGAGAGGTACTTGTCAATCGCTAGAGACTTTTTAAACTTTTTATTAGGTTAAAACGATCTATTTGATCGCATATCTTCCTAATTATGGTATGGTATCATACTATGAAAATGATAAAAAATGAGTATTCTGATTTCTTTTTGTTCATCAAGAGAAAGATGCATTCACTTTTGTAGCTACATTTTAAATGTGTAGTTATAGTTACTTTTTGTTTCATTTATTTTTCTCATTTTATCATAACTCTCAGGTCTGTAACATTATAAATAGTTAAACTGAATAAAAGATGGTGGGATGCAAATTAAAGTGGAAATCTAAATCCTATGTAAAATTTTGGAACTTGTAGATTTTTCTATTTTCATAACAGTAACTAAGAATATCTATTTTTTAGGATTTGAACTTAACAGTATATTACATTGGTTAATCTTTTATATAATAAAAGAATTACATCATTTCAGAGTTTTTTTTGACAAAACAATCTTAGTGGGAAAAAAATTGGACCAATAGGAATGCTCGATTTTGACACATAAGCGAAATCGAGCAATATGATTGGCCAATAAAAAGTCAAAATTGAATTGATTTTGGTCAAACTTTAATAAATTTTGTGGAGAATTTGATTAAGGAAAAAAACACATAAAAATATAGGTGTCAAATTTATGAAAATAAAAACTTAAAAAAAGATGAGCTAATTAATAAAACATTAATGGTTGAATTTTAAATATATTATATGGAGTTAAGTGTAAAATTATAAATCTCCAGGTTTTTTTATAACTTTAAATAATAAACAAATAACCCCTTTACACTTTATAACCCCTACACTTTATAATATAAACTTTGTTTACAATTACATGAGTATTAGTATTGGTTTGAGACTTCCATCTATTAAACTTACAAAATTTTATAAATGTACGAATTAGTTTTAATATACGTTAAATACTTTTAAAATAGATATTAGTTTTAAACATTCATCTATTAAAATATCTTTTTACTATGTACGTTAAATATAAATAAGAACTCATGTTATCCTATTTAAAAGTTTAATCTATACATACATGGGTTTGAATATTAAATACAGTTAAATTATTATTCACGGTAATATAAATATCAAATGGCAAATACGAGTTACTGTGATATGAAAATAAATATACGCGATTGTACTTATAACGACTCATGTAATTATTATTTAAAGTTTATATACGGATATCCGGAAAAATATTTTTAAAAAACTTTACGGAGTATATTTTAACTCCATCAACGCTCATTATGTGCTACTAAAATCGGACATTTTGTACAACATGATATCAATAGTTAAAGTTAAACAACAACATCAACCTCAACATTAACATCCATGTCAGCTAAACAAAGTTAAATCTTTCGTCCAATAAAATTTTTACAAAATATTAATTGATATTAATACATAATCAAAAACTCATGCATAATATTAGTTGTACTTATATCATAATTCTTACGGGTAAATTCTTATATATCCATATAATAAACAACAAATTTAAAATAGAGTAAATTACATAGATGGTCCCTCTGGTTTGCCCAAAGTTTCACCCACAGTCCCTGAAAGTTAAAAGTTGCACGGATAGTCCCTATCTTTGAAAAGAATAACACTCATGGTCCCTCCACTTAACTGGTGTTAGTGGCTTCCGTTATCTTTTTCATGTTAGTCCCTTTTTGTTAAATATCATTGCATCGTTAGTCTTTTATAATAACGGCCGTTTATAATTTAAAGTTTTTCGAATTTTTCTTACGTTTTCATCCGTTTTTATACGTTTTCATGCGTTTTAATCCGTTTTCGTCCGTTTTTATACGATTTCGTCTGTTTTTCTTACGTTTTCATCCGTTTTCATGAGTTTTTATACGTTTTCGCTCGTTTTTCTTACGTTATTGTTTGTTTTCCTACATTTTCATCCATTTTTATTCGTTTTTATACGTTTTCGCTTGTTTTTATACGTTTTCCTTTATTTTTCTGCCATTTTCATACGTTTTTATTCGTTTTGGTCCATTTTTATCCGTATTCAAGCTTCGTATGACTATGCTCAAAACTTTGATCAAGGATCGGAATGGAGAAACGAGGTTGATATTATGCCTATATCATTTTCTGTTCAATTTTTATCCGTTTTTATAGGTTTTCATCCGGTTTTATCCATTTTCGTCAATTTTTATCTGTTTTTGTCCGTAAGCCACCACCACAACCAATAAAAAAAAATCAAAATTTTTTTTCTAAAAAATAAAAAAAAAAAAAAATTAGAAAAAAAAAATTTGAAAAAATTGGAAAAAAAATTTTCGAACAAAAAAATATTTTTTTAGAAATTTGATTTTTTTTTTAGAAATTTCGAACCAAAAAAATTTGAAAATTTTTTTTTTAGAAATTTTTTTTTAGAAAAAATTTCGAACAAAAATAATTTTTTTTTTTGATTTTTTAGAAAAAAAATTTTGAAAAAAATTGAAAAAAAATAAAAAAATAATTTTTTTTTGATTTTTTAGAAAAAAAAAAATTTGAAAAAAAATTTAATTTTTTTATTGGTGGTGGTGGTGGCTTACGGATAAAAATAGACGAAAACGGATAAAACCGGATGAAAACCTATAAAAACGGATAAAAATTAAACAGAAAATGATCTAGGCAAAATATCAACCTCGTTTCTCCATTCCGATCCTTGATCAAAGTTTTGAGCATAGTCATACTCATCATACGAAGCTTGAATACGGATAAAAATGGACGAAAACGTATAAAAACGTATGAAAACGTATAAAAACGGATAAAAACGTATGAAAATGTAAGAAAAATAAAGGAAAACGTATAAAAACAAGCGAAAACGTATAAAAACGGATAAAAACGGATGAAAACGTAGGAAAACAAACAATAACGTAAGAAAAACGAGCGAAAACGTATAAAAACGCATGAAAACGGATGAAAACGTAAGAAAAACGGACGAAATCGTATAAAAACGGACGAAAACGGATTAAAACGCATGAAAACGTATAAAAACGGATGAAAACGGGGGAAAACAAACAATAACGTAAGAAAAACGAGCGAAAACGTATAAAAACGCATGAAAACGGATGAAAACGTAAGAAAAACGGACGAATTCGTATAAAAACGGACGAAACGGATTAAAACGCATGAAAACGTATAAAAACGGATGAAAACGTAAGAAAAATTCGAAAAACTTTAAATTATAAACGGCCGTTATTATAAAGGACTAACGATGCAATGATATTTAACAAAAAGGGACTAACGTGTAAAAGATAACGAAAGCCACTAACACCAGTTAAGTGGAGGGACCATGAGTGTTACTCTTTTCAAAGATAGGGACTATCCGTGCAACTTTTAACTTTCAGGGACTGTGGGTGAAACTTTGGGCAAACCACAGGGACCATCTATGTAATTTACTCTTTAAAATAAATTTGATTTATGTATAAACCCATGTGATCAAAGAATCTTTGGCCCAATAATATTATAAGGAGACACGCTCAAGAATCAAATACAAGGTCGATGCCACGGTTATATTTACAATTTCTGCTAATTATTTTTCTTAGTTTCGCACATGTTTATACTCTAACTTTTTAAAATATACATAAGATTTTCTGTTTTTAAACGATAATACTATATAATTAAATTTTTCTAGAAAAACCTCGTGCGTACACGGGTATTATAACTAGTCTAAATATAACGTCATTACTCTATATATCATTTCCTAAAGGAGAATGTTATTGCTTTTTAAGAGTTCATGAGCAGTGCAAACTTATAATATTGCAGTTGATGATAATTTAAAAAGGAGCAGGTAAGAGTAGATATAACAAGTTGACCTTTAAATTTAATAGTGTTTTATAAAGACAAGGGGTAGGTTACTTTGCAATTACGAACTTAATTCTAAAAGTGTAAGAACAATTTGACATTATTTGTGTATTTTTGACTTTATTTGTTACAATGAATTTGCTTTAAGTTAATTGAATTATACAGTTCAACTGAAAATTAAGATTGTTCAGTTTTGCCACGTTAACAAAATTGAACACTTTGGTCGGTTTCTGCATTACTACTATGTAAGTTGGCCTTAAAATGAGTCCGCACTACAAAATAATCATCTAGTGACACATAAAAAAATTACCACCAAAAGTAAAAAAAGTGTCACAAAAATAGAAAAGTGCCACCAAAAGTGTAAAAGGATTGTCACTAAAAAAACTACTATGTGCTTCTCTGTCACTTAAAAAAGTGTTGCACTACAAAAAATAGTGCTACTCTACACATTTATTTTGCCACGGTATGTTAAATGGATTTTTTTTTATACGGATAATAATTTTGCAACATTTATAGGTGTCACAAATATTTAAAAAAATAATCCACATATATAAGTGTGTACAATTACAATAAAGCTACACTTATATGTGTAGCAAATGTTTCCACACTTTTTATTATGTACATTTTTTGCAATTTTGCCACACTTTTAGGTGTGGACATTCAAAAAATATTTCCACACTTTTAACCATAGAAATTGGGACAATATCTCCAGACTTATAAGTGTAGAAAAATTTGTCACACCCATTATTACCACACTTGAGAAAGTGTGGAGTCAATAATTTTACACACTTTTAAATGTGGCTATTTGGCCTTTAAAATGTGGAGAATTCAACTAGTTTTTTGTAGTATTGGTAGAAGTTCAGTAGGTAAAAGTTTATTTATAAGGACAAAAAAAAGTGTGAGTACATTTAGGCCGAGGGACACAATTTGCAGCAAAAAGTAAACAGAAGTGACATAATTTACAGAAATAGAACAGTGATGGCAAAACTTGCAAATTCAGGAAACCTGATAGACATTATTTGCAGTTTACTCTTATAAATGCTAAATCAATTTCTTTTCTACATACATAGACTACCTTATATTGACATTAGTTTACAACTCTGACAAAACATATTATTTACTCACTAAGTCCTACCTATTAGACAATTAGATTATGGCCGGGGGCGGAGCCATCTTGAAAGGAGTGGGGGAAATGCCCCCAACCATGTTCCTACCGAAAGCCAAAATTAGTAAGAAGAAAACTCAAATTGGTCGAAGAAAGTTTCGGTGCCCTCGGTTGAGAAATCTGAGTGCCCTCATCGTCGAGCAAAGAACAACAATATGTCAATCTTAATGCTAAAGAGATGTGTTTCTCTAAACTCCTATAGTTTTACAGCTTAATCATACGCAGCTTCTGCTATTCTTTTTAGGGATATGGTGTTGTGGGGAAGACAAAGATTAAATATATATTCATTATTATATTTTTCTAATACTCCGTAAGAGTCAATTTAAGAAAAAGTAGCCACCCATTATTTATACTTTTGTTTTTATCTGTTTTAGCCTTACTTACAATTTATCTCTCTTTCTTTATTACTATTACTATGTGAATGTTCAATTTGCTAATAACGGGTTTTATAATGATTTACTTATCATAGATTTTGGATTTTTTTTTTAATATGATATATGCATGTAACATTTTCATTATGTGTTTTTCTCCACGTCTTTGTAGTTTCAAAACTACATAGGGCATGTGTAATCTATCATTGAAGATTAAATACCACTTAAGTCATCGTATTTTGAGATAAATTGATCTAAGATACCATGTTTAATTGGGTTTCATTCAATAAACACGCCTTTAACTATTTTTGATTACGTTGAAGTGCGATATTCAAGTAGACAAAAAAGGACGTATTTCAACATGTAATTTAGCAACAATCCGACCCGGCCCGGTTTGAAAAAAAAGGACATATTTCAAACATTTTTTTACCAAGTGCCCCCTTTGATACCGTTTTCTGGCTCCGCCACTGATTATGACCCAAACCCGGTTGTGAGTTTGAGTCAATTAGGCTTAGGGTTAGTTGGCTTATTCTCCAAGCTATGTCTATTATAAGTAGACATCCTATCTTATGTAATTGGGTATTCAATCAATAAAACTATATTGTTATTTTACACGGTATCACAACTCTAGATAAGATCCACCAATAAAAGTTGTTAACCTCCAGTCATCGGCTACTTGTCGGTGATCCGGAGGGATCATGTTTTTTTTTCCGCTTTATTGTTTTTTTATTTAGGATTTTATTTTCGTATTTTATTTATAAACCCTAAACTCTAGCCGTAAAAAAAATGTTGAGTTGCCATCGTTCCCCTATANTAACCTCCAGTCATCGGCTACTTGTCGGTGATCCGGAGGGATCATGTTTTTTTTTCCGCTTTATTGTTTTTTTATTTAGGATTTTATTTTCGTATTTTATTTATAAACCCTAAACTCTAGCCGTAAAAAAAATGTTGAGTTGCCATCGTTCCCCTATATTTTTTTCTTCATCATCTATTTGTTTTTATTATCGAAGATCATTGTTTTTGACACCAAAAGTTGATCATCAAATTGCCGCTCCCTTCTAAAGGCAAAGCAAGCCATGAGGTAAAAGAAATCGTCACGCAAAGAAGGATGCCGCAAGCAATACACAACTATGCCGCCAAATACAATTATGCTTCCGCTCGAACAAACAAAAAAAGAAGATGAAGAAAAGAAGAAGCGGCTTTCAACATTCATTCCAGTTTGTTCGTCCATAATGCTGCCGTTAAAACTGCGGGGGAGTATTAGACAATTAGATTATGGCCCAAACCCGGTTGTGGGTTTGAGTCAATTAGGTTTAGGGTTAGTTGGCTTATCTATTATAAGTAGACATCCTATCTTATGTAATTGGGCATTCAATCAATAAAACTATATTGTTATTTTACAATACTTGATCAACTAACCGTTCATTTTCAGTATATTCTCGATCGATTTAATTGTCTACCATTTAATCCATGTTCGTTTCATACATCTATTCAGTATCTAATTCTCACATTATTATACCACTCCGATCTAACATATTATTTGGTCACATATTCTTAACACTTGATCAATTATTTGTTAAATTTTTTTACATAATACATTTTCTATCGATTTCATGGTTTTCCATTTAATCCCGCGAATTCACCGGTCATTGAGCTATAGTATGTAAATATGACAGTCTTCATACAGATATTGACAACGATGTAACATTCTAAGCTGTCAATAATGATAAGAGAACTCCTGGACATCAATCATCTTCTACTTACTTTCCAGCGCTCGTGCTCTTTAAATTCTTGATGCTAAAATATAAAAGTACATAAATGTAATACCGCCCTATCGAATAGTAACACTTTGCGGTACATACGTATAACGTATACTAGATTACAACGATAAATTAAGTACAATGTTCAGGGAGTAGTAAGTTATGTCAAGCTTATGATCATGCAATTAAAAATACAGAAATGTCACTTGATAAAACCAAAATTTCTCACCGGAATACCTAACTTTAATTAAATTTCAAGTGTGCATGTGAACACCTAGTGTCATTAAACACTTTGATGTAATTGGTATGGGACTAACATGTAGATAAGAAAATTATAGAAAGACCAAGAGCGGGTCAACTGGAATTATCTCACATGAAACCGAGACTTGACTCTTGAGGAGTATTATTTATGAAGACCAAAAAAATGTAGATCGAGCATGCATGTGAAGTCATCATCGGAAATATTAGAAAAAGACGAGTGATATAATTATGTGAAATATAAAGAGTCAATGAACCTCCCCCAGCCACTTCCTATATAAAAGTGCAGCCGAAGAATATTGATCTTCACTACCCAAGATCCACAACTACCTAGAGGTTGATCACGTACAATTTGTTTTGTCATAAAAAGTTGTCACGATTCATTAAATAATCCTTTAAAAAATAATCGTTTTCCTTTCCTATATTACCTTAAATTAATTATTTAAAATTTTAAAAGACTTTTAAATTTTAAAAGTCAATGTTGGTTTAAATACAAAGATAAAAGAGATATATTTTATGATAAACGAGGCATTTAGAACCCGTGCTACCACTACAAAAAACTAGTTGAATTCTCCACACTTTAAAGGCCAAATGGCCACATTTAAAAATGTGTAAAATTATTGATTCCACACTTTCTCAAGTGTGTTAATAATGGGTGTGACAAATTTTGCTTCACATATAAGTGTGAAAATATTATCCAAATGTCTATGGTTAAAAGTGTGGAAACATTTCTTTGAATGTCCACACCTAAAAGTGTGGCAAAATTGCAAAAAAAGTTCAAAAATAAAAGTGTGGAGACATTTCCTACACCTATAAGTGTAGCTTTATTGTAATTGTCCACACTTATATATGTGGATTATTTTTTAAGTATTTGTCACACCTGTAAATGTAGCAAAATTATTATGCATATAAAAAAAAAGTCCACGGTTGATCATACCGTGGTAAAATAAGTGTGGAGAATAGCACTATTTTTTGTAGTGTACGCACAAAATTTGTATCTAAGTATTCATCACGTAATATTTGTGTAAATTGCTGAATATAGAACAATCTATAACTAAGGTTGCTGCGGGAGATCTTTGTTGATTTGTTGAATATACAATAATCTATAGCTAAGGAGTATTCATATCTGAACCCCTATTAATACTCTTGTCTCGTTTTGATATTTATCTTATTTACAATTGCGTTTGTGTTATTACTTGGATTGGGACTCAGGTAACTTTTAATTATATTTGGTTTCTTATTTTCATTGGGCCTCTAGAATATGTTTTATTTGTGTGTAGCCCTGAGGAACAGTTTGATTTTTTTTATCTGCTTTGATATGACGTTTTTGCATGGGCGCAATGATAATAATGAGTTCCTGTTCATGGCCAGTGCGAATGCACCGGTTTTGTTTTTGAATAAATTATTGAACTGTTGTTTATCTCTAAAACTCAAAATTTTTATTTGTTATTATAATTTACAAATGGCTTCAAGCCAAAATTATGTACTTTTTCCTTGCTATTCGTTATTCAAGTTTATATTTTTAATATGCCGTATTTTGTTATTTTGGCAAACTGTTTTAATTTTACTGTTCAAATTGGATGTGCTAAAACTCACCGCTACAAAAAAAGGTTATTTTACCTTTATCGGTGACATTGTTCCTACATTACATGGAGCGTACCAATGTTGTTATTCATGCAAGTGATGCAAGCATATTCTTACATAGTTCACTACTAATCTTTGTTCGGTTGCTCATCATAGTTACGGATTACCAAATGTAATCTTTTAGTAGCTTACCGATGATGCAAGACTTTATACTATTCTTTGGTGTAAGAAGTTGTAGCATTTCCTTGTCAATACCGCGTATATGTAAAAGTTAGTGTAATCATGTATATATAATAATACCGCATAAACTGTATAAAAATCGTCACAAACCTTTTTGACTTCATCTCATTTTACTGTACAACTAATTGCATTGAAAATTAACATTGAAGTCTAACTAATATCAATAAATTTTATCAATAAACTCAATTTTAAATAGTTAACCAAATGAATATTAATTAACACACTATTAGTAATTCCTAAAACCTTTGGACTCCACCAATAATGGCCTTAATTTGTATTCAATGTATACATATACCAATGAATAAACATGTTTACGTGTATGGACAATCTATGTTCATTTATACGTAATTAGTAGTATAAGAGATCAGTTTTTAAGATAAAATTAACTTAATTAAATGAAGCTTATGATTTAATAAACTGAAAGAGTTATTGATTATACCATAATTTCATTGGTCCGTATTAGCAAAACATTATAATATGTCAATTTCATATATTTTAAATCTTATAATAGCTTTAGTCAGTTTAATAAGTTTTTTGGACCAAATAAAATCTTCAAAACGAATGACACATTTACATTTCATGTTAAACAATTTGTTTTTCCTAAATCTCAAAGGAAGCTGCAATAGTTTACAGGCCGGAGAGAAGAACGGATGGACTATGGAGTATGAAATCATGCATAAAGAAATTAAAGAANATTGATTATACCATAATTTCATTGGTCCGTATTAGCAAAACATTATAATATGTCAATTTCATATATTTTAAATCTTATAATAGCTTTAGTCAGTTTAATAAGTTTTTTGGACCAAATAAAATCTTCAAAACGAATGACACATTTACATTTCATGTTAAACAATTTGTTTTTCCTAAATCTCAAAGGAAGCTGCAATAGTTTACAGGCCGGAGAGAAGAACGGATGGACTATGGAGTATGAAATCATGCATAAAGAAATTAAAGAAGGTTGAATCAAGGTAATCTCCGACGTATTGCATAGCCTCGCGACACAAATGAAACACGCCTATGAAGATGGTTGGCAACGTAGTCGAGATCTATTCTTGTGACCAATAGCTGGTGTCTAAGCATAATTGTTGCTCGAAGAAGCAGCAGAGTGATGGTTACCTATGAAGATCTCATCCGTATCCTCATGTTAAATGTAATTTCTTATAATTACTAAAAAGCATGTATTACACTTTTACATAAACTTTCATTTCCTATCTAAGATAATTCCTCTGGTATTATCGTATATATAAAGATTTGTGTATGAAAACAACATTACATAAATTGAATCCATGCTTATATGTTGGCTAAATTAAGGAAACCGATTAATTCGATTCAAGGTAGTCTTCAGCTTCTTGCATTGAGGTCTCCGCTTGTGCTAATTCTTGGTCATGTTATTACCTACACACGAAAAAAAAAAAAAAANTTGGCCAGTCTATATAGGCATGAATTTGGTTAAATCATTTATTCTTGCAACATTTTCAACTTCGTCGTCAATCCATAACCGACTTTTAATTCTATATTAATCCCATGTAATCAATTCCGGCAACTTTGCACTTCCATCTCCTTTCATGATTGTATATTTCACATTAAATCAAGGGACTCCATCTTGAATATTCCACATTAAATTAAGGGACTCAATCTTATATTATTATAGATCATAGATACTACATCAATTACACCTTATATTTTATTATTATTTATTTATTTATTTTTTGTGGACAAACAAAGTGAGACGATAGGAGTACTACTTAAACATCTATTGTTCATAGACATTGAAAAAATCAGTCGATGCTAAGTACAATGTTCAGGGAGTACTGCTAGATTATGTAAAGCTTATATATATATGATCATTGAGATATACCGAAATGTCACTTGATAAAACCAAAAAAATTTCACCGGAATATAATAACTAGCTTTTAATTTCAAGTGTGCTCGTGAACATGTACTGTCATTAAACACTTTGATGTAATTGGTATGGGACTAACATGTAGATAAGAAAATTATAGAAAGACCAAGAGCGGGTCAACTGGAACTATCTCACATGAAACCGAGACTTGAGGAGCTGAGTATTATTTATAAAGACCAAAAAAATGTAGACCCAGCAATGGCCAGCATGCATGAGAAGTCATCAACGGAAATATTAAAAAAAAGTGGAGTGATTAGGTGAAATATAATAAAATGATTTACCGGCAACTCTTTACATGTTATCTTTCCTTTTTACCTTAACTTCCAAAACTGTAGTAACGCCATGGACATAATGTTGTAGTTCATTCCTATGTGGATATATAATGTTAAGTTATTGACCATACTAGTTTTACTTTTCTCAAGGTTGGTCCAAAGAAAACTGGGTAAAGATATAAAGCTTACCCTATAACGGATAGATGAGTTTCTCATATAAGGGGCATTTAATTTGGAGAGTCCCGAATATATATAGGCAGCTGCTAGATGACGTTGTTGCTATAAATTATGCTCTTCCGGTGTGTTAGACACCTACAAATGGTTATTTGGCTTGAAGGATTGCTGTGTAGTCAAACGTCTTTCAAGACTAATTGATGAATAGTAGATGATCCTAGATTCGAGAAGTCTCTGTAAAAAATTATCTGGAACTCACGTACGGGTGCATGTATTGTGAACCTATTTATTTGGCAAGTAATTCACAATCGGCTCCTTATCTTTGCAATCTGGAACGACTCGATCAGATGTATGCCTCTTAATTATGCTCAGATTACCATGCATAGTTTATTTGAGCTAAACAGTTTAACAGTTTACTTACAAAGCTTCAGGTTCTTAATTACATGGATTTACATATATAATGTTCAAGATCGTGTTTCTAACCTAACCCTTGGTTAATTTAAAACTAGCAGATGCACAAAGGTGACGTACCTTTCATGGTCTTATATGGATCATGGTGCAAACAAAGAATTATTTTGGATGAGTTGATCGAGGTGGGTGTATTTGATATCGACTGTATTGTTTATTCATTTCAGTTGTACCAAAATTATTGGACTTAATACATGTTTATTCATTTGTTTCAGCAACAAGAACATAAGATTCACATCACAGTTTTGACATTCAATCAAACAAGGCAACTGGAAGAAAATTAAACATATACTAAGAAACAGACATGATGAATTGACAACAATTTCAATCAGTTAGAATCAGGTACGGTCCACGTGGCCAAACACCCCGAACGACGGTGGCTTATTATCGCTACTATCTTCATTTTTGGAGCCATCAACTATTGAACTCGGGTGAGGAGCCACATCGTTATACGAAGGAGGATTAGCATTCACAACTTGTGGGTTTTTTATTCGGACATAAGACTGAGGTCTGGAAGCCGCTTGCCCCAGTGATGGGGGTCTGTTAATGGAATGACCACCACTGTTTCGCGTGGTTTCCGCTGTAGAAGGCACGTGCTTCCTGACGGCGGAGTATGATGGAGCAGACATCGAAGAAGAAAAGAGATGTTGAATGTGATACAAAAAAGGCTAGGGAGATGGGTCTATTTATATTTAGGAATACAAAGAGATGACGTTTGCTACTTTCTTTTGACTTTGATCATCTTTCCAGTGAGATAGTCTATAAGCGAGGATGAGGAAGGTTAGAGTAAACTGCAAAAATGGTCCCTGTGGTTTCCTGAGATTGCAAAAATAGTCACTGTGGTTGGCTAAGTGCAGGCGGCCTCCCTGTGGGGGGAAACTTTACATCATTTTGGTCCCTGGGTGCTAACGACGTTAGTGAGAGTGAGTTAAGTCATGGCACGTGCCTTGCACACGAGGACAAATATGTCATTTTACGTGGATAAAAACACAATCACACCTTATAAATCTATCCTCACTCATTTTATAATCGCAGGAAACCCCCAAAAACAAAATTATCACATCCTCAAAACCCTAATTTCTTAACATTACCAAATCATACAAATTGATGGCAAATGTGAATTGTTTTTGTGGTAACCAAGCGGCTATTCGCACTTCTTGGACAAACAATAACCCTGGTCGAAGGTTTCTGTCTTGCCCCCAAATTGTAAGTTTTTTTTTTTTTTTTTTTTTTTTTTTTTTTTTTTTTTTTTTTTTTTTTTTTTTTTTTTTTTTTTTTTTTTTTTTTTTTTTTTTTTTTTTTT
>LBNU01037352.1:1887-46305 GCA_014162995.1 Artemisia annua | reverse complement strand
TTGTTCTTTTGTAACTGAACTCATAGTTGGCCAATGTAGTATGTAATGGTCAACAAGTTTTGGTATATGTAATGAAGTTCAAGTTAATGAAATGCTTAATTTATGCTACCAAGTATTGTGTAACACTATGTTGGTGACTGATGTTCAAGCATATCAAGCAAGAATGCAGTAGTAAAAGATTGGCCAAGCAAAAAAAGAGTAAATTGCACAAGGTCATTGCCATACATATGCAAACAGTTAAACAAAAGATTGCACAAGGTCATTGCCATTAATTGCAAACAGATAAACAAAAGATTGCACAAGGTCTTTGCCATACATTGCTAACAGTTAAACAAAAGACACATGCCATAGTCTTAAAGGAACATACCATTCTGAAACAAACATAACATAGTCTTAAACAAACATAACATAGTCTTAAACAAACATATCATTTAAAAGGACTGACTTAAAGTGGACTCAGTCTTGAAGCCATTTTCTTTGTTCTCTTGGTTGGAGTAACAAATACAGCAGCTACATGTGCTGGTGCAGCAACATTTGCAGGTGGATCAACATTTGCAGGTGCATGTTGTGGGATTGGTGCTTGTCTTGCAGCATGTGATTGACTTCCACTAGGTACTTGACTTCCCATTTGACTTCCAGATTGACTTCCATCATAGTTTTTTCTTGGTCTTTTCTGTGTACCACCTTGACTTGCAACACCTTGAGCTTTACAACTTCTTTTGTTGTGACCACTTCCTTTGCAAATACCACATGTGACAGTTTTACCTGACCTTGTTAGTTTGCCTCCTTTAACCATTTCAATCTCACCAGCACTTTTCTTTCTTGCCTTAGGTGGCCTACCAATTTGTGGAACTGCCTTAGGTGGAATCAATGTAGTTGGGCAATCAAACTTGGCCCAATATTGTCTCCCATTCACTGGATTCACCTTAAATGAGTAAACATCTCTCCATTTTTCAAGTTTGTAAGATTCATGGACATAATCTTCTGGCAACCCAACTTCCATTCCATGGTCAGCCATGTCATGGATACAAGCTACAACATGCTTGCAGGGAATCCCAGACACTTCCCACTTTCTACAACTGCAGGTTTTTTGAGTCCAATTTACAACACATTGCTCACCCCATGGACCTTTAACCTGCCACAAATCTGATCCTCCCCATTCAACTGTATACTTTGTTGCAGCTATTTTTATTGCATTAAAAACCTTGGTAACAGATGGAGTTAATGGACCTTGACTCTTCTCAATTACCTTCTGCACTAACACTATCCTCTTCATGAGATACTCCCTAACATACTCTAGTGCAGAAATGATGGGACTATCCCTAGCATCTAATAGTTGCCTATTGAATACCTCACAAACATTGTTTATCAATAGATCACAATTAGCCCTTCCTGTAAAAGCAATTACCTATGTTAACTATCCTGTATTTGCAATTACATATTCATAAGCAGAAAAATTTTAAGTAAATACCAAAAAGTGGGACCTGCTCCAATGTTGTGGTGGAATTTTTTGTAACCATTCATAAGCCTTCTTGTTGTAGCTTTTCAACTCACCCATGTGTTTGTTGAATTCAACTACAGTTAGAGAATTTGCACACTTCCATAGAAGGAGCTTGAACTCTCCACCTTTCCAATGTAGATTCATGTTTTGATAAATATGTCTAACACAGTATGTATGTTCTGCTGATGGAAAGAGATTTGCAATAGCTGGTAATAACCCCTACAATATAATTTTCAATAGCAGTTAAGTATTAAGTAAAAACTAACAAAAGAATAAGAATAACAATTATGTAGTAAGTAAAAACTCACCTTTTATCTGTCTGTGATGAATGTGAAGTTTGAATTGCTGAATAAATCCAAATCATCACCAAGACAGCTCAAGAACCATGTCCAAGATTGCTTAGATTCTGATTCTACAATCCCATAGGCAACTGGGTATATCCCATTGTTAGCATCCACACCAACTGCTGTGAGTAATTGTCCTGGATACTGGGCATATTTCATAAATGCTCCATCTAAACCTAACAAATCTCTACCAGCAGTTCTGAAACCTTCTTTCAATGGACCCAAACACACATATATCCTCCTAAACATTCTAGTTGCTGAATCTGGATTTTGTGCTGGATACACATCAATCTTAACCGTACTATTTGGGTTACATCTCAACAACTCATTCACATAATCTCTCAACAGTGAATACTGTAGGCTAGCATCACCTCTTAAATTAACCTGTGCCTTTGCTTTTGCCCTAAATGCTTTGGTATTGGTTACACCAACATTGAATTTTTTTTGCATTTGTTCTTGGATAGCCTTGACAGGGATTTCAGGGTTCATAGTCAATAGATCTTCTATATGTTTTGAAAGAAAAGTGGAAGTACAAGCTTTTATTTTCCTAGATTGCAAACAAGTATGCTCATTATTTAATGTTTTAACCACCCACTTGCCTTTATCACCCTTTGACACATGCACAACCCAAGGACAACCAGCTTTGTCATTTTCTACTTTTACATCCTTGCCCTTACTTTCTTTCACAATTACAGTCTTGCCCTTGCCTTTATCATCTAAAGCTACCTGTTCCATATTCTCTTTTGTCACATTCAATTTCTCAAGAACAACACCTAAGCACTTTGACCTAACCCTTAGTTTATCATTTCTTATTATCTTAATGTTCCTTCTTGTTTCAACTGAATGTGCCCTTATCCTATCTTTTGCTTCATCCCTGTTTGCAAATTCAAAACCAACTTCCAAAGCATTTGTAATACTTGAACCATCATGTCCCTTTCTTAACTTTCTAAGTCCTTTTCTCCTATTTTGTTCAGTGTCAGAGCCTACATCACTTTCAAAAGAGTCATAATCTATAACCTCCAAATCATCTTCAGTTAATTTCACATGGTGTTGCATTGAGTCATAGGTCTCTGGTTCAACTTCAAAGCTAAAAGTAGACATGTTAACATTTACTTCCTCTACTATGTTTTCCTCATCAACAAATTCTTCTAAGTCATCATCCTCACCCTCAGTAGATTGCTCATACTCACTATCACTTTCCTCATTCTCAATGTTTTCATCAACAGATTTCCCATCACTCTCATTGTTTTCATCATCCTCACTCTCACTAGACATGTTAACTTGTGTTTCTAATTCAACTACCTCCACATTACTATCCAATACCTTGCATTTATCAGTTTGCTTCAATGATTGCATTGTTTATGCTTCTAAATCAACATTTGTATGGCCATGCTCAACAAAAACATAAATTACCCAATGCCTATTAACATGCTTTACCACTTCATGGAAATCATCTTCACCACCTAAAGGCCTTAGTCCAGTATCTAAACCTTTCAAAGGAACTTTGTAGTGATAATACATTTTCACATTCTCTTCATAACCTAAGCTCTGGTACATTATTGAGTTCAATAAATCAATATTAAACTGATCAATGGCTATCAAGTCCACAAATGTTACCTGACCCCCAACATACTGCCTCTTTGGTAACTCTGTAAATCGACCTTCATGATGAACCCTTATTGAAAACAAGTTTGGATATTGTTCTGTTTCAAAAAAATATAGCAACAAATCAGTTACCAATACAATGGATGCCAACAAAAACACAAGTTAGGATTTTTACCATAAAGATCTTTCGTGTCAACCTTCTCTCCATCTGGTCTAATGTACCACAAACTTGTAGAAGATGTCATCCTTACTTGTTTTAGAGCATAAGGACGAATTTGATGAAACTAATAGTTTAATTGGATTGAATTGATAAACTGCAATTAGGGTTTAAAGTGGGGTTTTTTTAAAGTTAATGTCGGGTGTGTGTTTGTTTGTGTCGGGTTGGACCACTTAAGAGTATAAAAATTGGGTCCACGAGTAAAATGACATATTTGTCCTTGTTCCTTTCATATATTCAATTTGGGACCACTACCTAACTCACTCTCACTAACGTCGTTAGCACCCAGGGACCAAAATGATGTAAAGTTTCCCCCACAGGGAGGCCGCCTGCAATTAGCGAACCACAGTGACTATTTTTGCAATCTCAGGAAACCACATGGACCATTTTTGCAGTTTTCATTGTTTTAGCTTAAGCATATTTTCAATAACTTATAGGTATTGAAGAATAAGCTCGTCGCTGACTACGTTTAAGGTGTTCAGATTAGCTTATGTTGCTAAAATAAAACCAAAAATAATTTTCCTAAATAACCTCATAAGCTTATCCAAAGACTACAATGAGAACTTTTTACAAATAAGCTAATAACCTCATAAGGTCATCTCTAACTTATTATGTATACATGACCAACCGGCCAGCCCATTTTTGGAAAGGCATCTGAGACTTTGTAGAGTGGAATAAATACAAAGATAAGGAGCATAGGGGACAAAATTACACATCAACATAAATATAATATTCAACATAACCTTTATTGGTGTTGCATCTTAATCTACACAGCTCATCTGTTATGACTTTCTAGTGAATTTTTATTTTTATTATTTTCTTCATCAAAAAATCATCTTTTCCGACTAACTCTCGAGCCAAAAACTATTGTTAAACCGTCATCAATTTATGGTATTGGTTCGAGGGGGAGTTTCGTCACTTTCAATCTTAGACTTTACTACTTGGAATCGGTACATCACAACTTAATAACAAGAGGGACTTATTATGCTTAAAATGTCAAAAGTTTGGTTTGTTAATAAGTACAAGGACCAAAACTGCCAACAAGCTAAAGCTTCACCTATATAAACAAGTCAAGGACTCATTGTATTCTCATACAAACAAATATACACGCCCTAACTCTGCCAATTTTTTCTCTCAACCCAAGATTGTCTGATTTTTGAGTTTTCTCGATTGTAAGTATGAATCTTGTGTATTAATTACTCATTATCTTGTGCCTAATCTCTTGAATCTCTTCTATGGCTTAACTGGTGCTAATCGGTCATTAGGGTTCTTGAGCCAAAATTGGGTGTTTCACATTATTGATGTTTTAGGCTAATTAGAGTTGATAAGCCGTGTTGGTAGGTCATAATATGATTGAGCACTCCTTTAATTAGGCCTCTAATTCATCTGTTTTGAGTGAATCGTGAGAAAATGTGGTTTTAGGGCTCGTATAGGTGACTGGTATTGTTTGGGTCATTGCTTGTGTATTTTGTTTGTGGTCTATGGCTTATACTTGCTCCCATAACATGCTCCTATAGTCCTTGAATCTCTCGATTACGTTTACTTGATTTCGGTATTATATGCTTAAATGTTTTCAGTATAATGTTTGAGTTACTTGGCTTATTTGAGCTTTAAGGTTGGATTACGTTTAGTTATGCCAAATGAAATCAAATGTAAGCAGACCCATAACCCGAATCAAACAGAAAGTTTTTAGCCCAATATGATGCTTATCGAGTTAGGGGATGAATTTATCGAGTATGAGATGATGATTATCGAGTATGGTTATGATCTTATCGAGTTTCTGCTTCCCTTATCGAGTAAGGATTCATGTTTTCCTTACTCGAAGCATAAAAACAATTTTGTCTTGAGAAAGAATTTTATTCTCTTACTCGATAAAATTATTTCTATTCTTCGAGTAAGCAAAATCTGAAACCTTATCGAGTTAAGTGAACCATCAAGTATGCTTCCTACGTTGTATGCTTATCGAGTATGCTACTGTTATTATCGAGTATGACTTCTTTGCTTATCGAGTATGATTATGTTCTGAGATTTATCGAGTATGGTTGCTATGTTCTTATCGAGTATTAATATATACCTGTTATCGAGTATGGTTGCTATGGTTTTATCGAGTATGACTAAGTACCTATCGAGTATGATCTCTGTGCTATTATCGAGTACACTAGTTTTTGGTGACTTGTCTCCGAGTAAGGAGTGAACCTCAAGAACCATCAAGTATGGGTTCTTTTCTTGTGACTTATATGTAACGAAACTCTGCCCAAAATTTTTTAAATTCTATCAAGTATGGAATTAATATAAGTTATCAAGTTTAAATGTGAATCTGTCGAGTATGATGCTAAGTGATTGGTTTTGTCTAATACTTAAATGTGTATAATGTGTTGTATGTATTCTACTTTGGTTTGATGCTTGTTAGTTGTGCATGCTTATTCGTATCATTATTCGTTGGTCACACTAATTTCATCAAAGATGACAACTTGGAAATTGGAATGCTCACTAACATAAACATCACTATATTGTGTTCGTTGGCTGTATTGATGCATTTCAGGTACCATAATGTCTCAAGGAACCACTCCTAGGCATGAGCTAATTCAAGGAGATGAAAGGAACATCGGAAAGTCAAATCTAAAAGTTGATCTAGGGAAACTCCCATGTCATCCAACGTGTCAAATCATTATGGAGATTCTACAACATCATTACATACGACAACTACTCACCTGTTCATGCTCCGTACCTGAGGTTTACTTGACACAATTCTGGAAATCTATTGACGTAAGAAAGGATGGCAAAACAATGGGGATACGTCTTGATCACAGAGACATTCAGTTTAATGTCGGAACCCTACACTCTGTTCTTGGCTTACCTGCTGAAGGTTCCAGAAACTTCAAGAAGTTCACTCCACGTCCCTCATTGTCAGAGATTATCAGATTTCTACGGGAACTTTTTTTTTGATGATTTTTTTTTTTCAAATTTTTCGTCAAGAAAAATCATATATGATGTAGAAACTAAAACCGTGGTCAAAAATAGTTTCTTGGATCGTTTATGACTCTTAGACGAGGTCTAATATTAATTATATCTAGGAACACATAATAATGAAGGCGGAATATTCAAACATATTATTATGAATAAGGTTTTACATTCATAATCTCTAACACTAATAAACTAATAATTAACATGTTCTACCTTGATCAAGTAGAACATGCTCTCTAAACTAAAACACTAAACCCTAGGCGTCCATTGTAGGAACTCGACACCTAGACACACACACACCTTTTAGTCGACTACATCTTGGAAGACTTGTTAATAAAATCCTACGCCCTTGATCTCTTTATATAGAGAGATATTAGGGTTTACAAAATACTACGAAGGACTAATAAATAAAACTTCTTTTGCAAGCAAGTCCTTCCCATCTTTTGTAGAATTCCTTCTTGTCACTTTAAGTCCCTATTGTTTCATTCTTCTTGTTTTGTATCATCAAATCAATAAATATAATTCCCAACAATCTTCCCCTATTTGATGATGACAAAACAAACACCTTCTTGTACGAACTTCCCTAGACGAAGTAGAGAAATTGAGATAATAAAATCTCGCCATGAATGAAACAATCTTGTCTTCCCCTTAAGCCATGCCATGCCACTCTAACATCTCTTCCCCTTTTTGTTATCAACAAGTAGGGAGCATATGCAAATATGATCTTGACCACCACGAACCAATATCACACTTCTAATCTAAGCCTTCCAATGTTTCAAATTGCTCTCCATAAAGAACACCAAAATGCTTACTAAAAATGAATCCAAAACAATAGAAAACTCCAACTAGCAGTAGTAATAGTCATCAACAGTAGTAAAAATCAAACACTTCCCCTTGAGTGGTGCATGTACATCAAATGATTAAACACATCATTAGATACTTCCCCTGAAATCAATGTGCTAACCATCTTCATGAATCTTCAATTCTGTAAGCTCCTTGTAATGATTACTAATGAAGAAAACCAAATATAACGAATTTGATGAAGAAGTAGAATAACCCAAACTTGTGTCTTATATCTTGTACTAACCACGTGACTCCAAACTTATACTAGAAGTAGGTCGCAACCTCTTGACAAAATCCTCAACTAATATGAGACACTGAGCACTACAATGTAACTCCTTAAAGTGATAGCAAATGTGAGCATTGAGCACCTTCAGTTTGTAGATCACACACCTTTGCTAGATTCATCAAGTCTTTGTCACAACAATAAAGCACGAACAAGTTATCTCCAAAGTGTAACACCCACCTTGAGATATGATAAGAACACGCACCTGTGAAACTCAACTACAACATCAAATAAATGATATTCACCTTTTTTCGTAATCAATTAATCCATAAGAACCAAATACGAGCTTGTTAAAACTTTTAAGAACAAAAACTTCTTCCTGTGTGTGTATACCAAATAACCTTTTGTGTGTGTAAAACCATCAATCAAACTCATATATCCTTCCCCTTACTGCTCTTAAATCATGCATAGATATTGAACCATAAAGCTCTTACATGTCTCCATAAATCACAGCAGTATATTGAAAGAATCAGTACCTTGGAGAATATTAGAGCAATACGTTGAAAAATAAACGAGCAGCAGTACTTTCAAGATACGAGCAGTACCTTGATGTCAGTACGTTGGAGCAGTACGTTGGTAGTAACAGTACGTTCAAGGTTTATGAGGAGCAGTACGTTAAGACAACCAAGCAGCAGTAGTTACGAGAGCGGTAGTACTTTAACATATGCATTACTTAGCCCTTCTAAAAGACTACAACCCTTCTCACAGCCATGATGACTTAATTTATGAGATACCACATCCGAATATAATAATCGACCAGAAAGCGACAACACATTTGGCATCAATATCCCAACCAATTCACGTGATGCGTACCATAGAAACTTGATCCGACTTAACCAAGAGCAGCAACAATATCATGTTAATATTAAATCTTCAAAATTATTGCTTCTCTGCTCCACTTATCTTTATCACATGACAAACCTTCGTTATCTGTTTAATCCTTCCAGCACCGACCCACGATCAAAAATTAAATAAATCTATCATCCTGTGTCGTGTATTGGGATTCATTCTCACAATAAATGGTACGAGGCAAGTATTATGAATCATCCAATCAGAGATATAAACTTGTACGAAACACGACAAATCATCTTGCAATTAATTCTTTGACCTTCAATTCAAACTTGAAGTTGACTTGATACGAGGTTAAAATTAATTTACCTTAGCGCAAGACGACAAACAGCAGACCCAATCATTCAATTTAATCACAAACAAATCCTTGTGAATATACCAACTGATAACACTGTCCCACAATCTTTGACAAAATCAATTCATAACATTGACCCATAGTATAACTGAAGACCAATTAAGTACGAGAATAAACAATAGCAACCATCAGACCAATCTTCAATTTGACGAGAATATTAAATCACCTTATCACCAGAATATTATCGCCACATACCCCAATTAATAGCGAATCTTTAAAGAATGGTACGAGGTTACCTGTGATTCACCAATTTATACCACGTAAAAGATTCGAACAGTATGAGCACTTCGAAAGCAGAAACTTCGACATATTCTTTTTCTTCATAAACACAAAACCAAAAGCACCTTGTAATCCCTAGATATCACGAGCAACCTTGGCTCTGATACCAATTGATAAGATCGTTGTAGCTCTTAGACGATGTAATTATTAACTATGTCTAGGAACGCATAATAACGAAAGCGGAATATTCAAACAATGAATTAACGTTATCATGAACAAGGTTTTTGTTATCATTGCCTTCTTTAATGACCTTGATCAAGTAGAACACGTTATCTAAACTAAAACACTAATAAACCCTAGGCGTTTATCTCCTACGCCTAGGTTACACACACACACCTAGATATCATGTAGATCCCAATTCGTAGACAGTTGTTGTAGTATGGATCTTTAACCTTTAACTTATAAAGGATTTAGCAATCTTGAACAATTACAAAACTACTAAGTGGAATTCTACCGGTAACTTTAATGAGTATGCGGAATCTACTCAGTAAGGCTAAGAAGAACATGAACAATAAGAATAGCAGAACACAATAATAATATCAAACTAAGCCTCAATATTATTAATACGATCACCCTTAATAGTGATAGGGTTTTACAACCTTGAAGCTATGAACTAAATAATATATGGGACGTGTATGTTTGTGTGTATATATCTTCTATTTTTAAAAACTACGTGCCTGTCATCTCTTTATATAATAGAGGTGCTAGGGTTACAAACTTAACCTACAAGTAAAACAATATCTTCTGTAATCTTCTATGCAAGATCTTCTGATATCTTTAATAAAGATAAGTATTTTGCATATACTCCATCAGCTTGTAGAATCTTCATTATGCATATTTAGTCCTTCAATTATCTTCATTGAAGCATATGTAGTTTTGTTGTATCAAATCACATATACAAAATTGTATATGACCCAACAATCTTCCCCTATTTGATATTACAAAACTATTTTCATGAATTCAGCAATCTTCAATGATGATAATCTTCAATCCCATTATTTCATTCTTGTATTTATTTTGTCTTTTTAATGATGACAAAATAAACAAAGTCGTGTACGAACTTCCCCTTAAATAGAGAAGTTGAGATGTAATCATCTCCGTGAATGAAACAAACACACATAAATAAGCTGCAAATAATCTTCATGTTAACTCCTTCCTCTTTTTGTAATCATTGAATAGGGAATCTGTGAAGATAAGCAACTTGTATACACTTCCCCTGAAATTTATGTTAACTTGCTCTTGAATTCTCAAAAACAATAACCATAAAGCATCCGAGAAATCAAACCATGTGTTACCCGATACTGCAAGACATGTCGGTCAACACGAGCACTACGTACACAAACGTCCCAACTAACTAATCGCTAATTAGTGACACAAAATCTGTCACAAATTGTCATAAAATTTGTTGCTATTCCATGTTCTCCTTCCTCCCATGACCTTTTATGACACTCCCTTTGTTGCTGTAGTGTTGCTAAATCTATCAGTTTGAAACAAGCAGTACTTTAACAATCCATAGTCACTTCCACTTAATTTAGCAACCAATACTTGTACTTATACAAGAATGCTCATATATAATCCCGTATGAAGCACAAACCTGTGTTTTTCACTAGCAACATCTCATATTCTCGACAAAAAGCAGTACTTTGAATAAACACCATAAACCTTCATGTTCACGAACACCATACACCATAGCAATTCTCAATCACCCACTTTCTGTGAATTACTATGCACACAACACATTAAGAATTAATGCCTTTTGAAGTCCCAAGCCAGAATAGACTTGAATCTTCCATAAGCATCAACATAATCATATCGTGTTAAGATTTTTGATGGATTCTTCTTTTCAGAAACATCTAATTCTTCTTGTTTAGGTATCCAAACCCATCTAGCTGAAGTCTTAATAACATTAACCTCTGAGTTCGGCCTAGCAGTACTTTCTTTTGGCCTAGCAGTACTTTGAGATAACCTATCAGTACTTTGAGAAAGTACTGATCTTGTCACTTTAGGCCAGCAATTAATTTCAATCCTTGTTTAGTAAGTACTGCTGATGGGTTAAAAGACCTTCTTTGTTGAGGATATTTAGAATCACTTGAAAAATTCCTATGTTTAACCCTCCTTGAGTTGTTCCATACCTGCTTTTGATCACTAACTGGTTTCTTGTGTTTACATGTATACTGCAGGTGATCAAAACTTCCACAAACATAGCAAGCTTTATTCTGAAACTCAAAATTCTTCCCTAGTTTTTGAGTTATCATCCCATTCCAGTTTCTTTGATTACCTCTAGGACTATTGTTGTTTTTCCTAGGGTTTTTATTAGACTTTTTATGACTTTAACAGGTTTGGTTTCTAAAGGTTCAGCAAACTTCACAGACTTCAAGCTCTTTTTCTTTTTAACCTTTGAAAAACCTTCAGGAACTATTTTATCATCACGTTCAACCCAATCTTCAATGATGACCTTATGCCTATCAATCTTATCAGTTTGTGTAGGTGATTATAGTGTATCATTCTTCTCACCTAAACTTTCACTTTTCACAGATTCACTATTCATTCCGACTAGCAAGTTTTTGTAAAAGATCATCCCTTTCCTTGGTGAGCTTTTCGACTTCTGATATCTTACAACCTAACTTCCAATAACTTAATTTTAATTGATACTCTAGTTGGTTGTACTTAACTGTCCAAGCTTCTTCATTCTCTTTATAAACAAGAACTTTAGCTTCTACTTCTTCTAGAGTAAATATATATCCTAGTTTCTCAGCCCTAGTTGTTCTATGATTCTCTTTTTCAAGTTCAAGATCTTTAAGCAAGGTTTGATAAGAAGCATGACAGGTAACACAGAATTTTACCTTCTTGTTTGGATTACTGGATGATGTGTAAAAAGTGGCCATCACTGCAAACTTCACTGGATCAGTAATCGTTCTTCTTATGTAGAATTTCCCCCCGGCGACTGATACCACATGTAGATCGTTTTAGCTCGAGGTTGTTTAGACCTCATCTAGGGATTAACACAATAATAATGATTAAGCAAGATGCACAACGGAATATAAGAATATCATTATTATTGAACAAAGGTTTCTTCGTCATCATCTCTAATACTAACAAACACAAACTACAGCCTCAATGCTACGTGATCAAGTGTAGCACGGTTACATCCTAACAGGAATCATAAGATCCGTGGGGCTAAACCAAACATAAACCCTAGGCGTCTATTTAAGAGAACTCACGCCTAGGAGACACACACACACTTTACTGGTTTACATCTTGACACATATCTGAAAACCTATCCCCTGTATTCTCTTTATATAATAGAGAATTAGGGTTACAGAATACTACAAAGGACTAAATTGTAATAACTTCTTTGTAAAGCAAGTCCCTTGTCTTTTGCATTCTTCACTTTGTCATCATAAGTCCTTCATCTTTCATATTTTGTCTTATCAACTCAAATGTAATTCCCAACAATCTTCCCCTAGTTGATAATGACAAAACCTTGTAATCACGAACTTCCCCTGAAGCTAATATGTATGAAAGATAACGAACTTCCCCTTAAACCATGCTATATCACCAAGGATCTTCAAGTTGCAGTCTTCTATGTAAATATTCTTCCCCTTTTTGTCATCATCAAATAGGGGACAAGTGTAAGCAACCTTGATCTTCACAACCACGAATCAATATTATACGACCAATCCATCTTTCCAATGTTTCAGAGTCACCTACCATTAAGTTTTCCGCATCTATAAATGGACTTGAAACAGTAGAAATCAAAAACCATCAGTAGTAATATCAACTAGCAGTAGAAAAACCTTGATCTTCATAATCACCAACGAGTACCACACATCCAATTTAGTGCTTTAATGTCTTGAATTACCCACCATTAAGAACACCAAAACGCTTACTTATTAAATGAACTCAAGACATAAAAATCCCAAATCTTCAGTAAGAATACCAATGAATAACCATGAAAACCTTCACCTTGATGTAGCACATAAATGGTTAAAATCTAAACATTAAGCTTCCCCTGAAACCCATATGTTAACCATTTGTTGAATCTGCAATTCTGGAGGCTCTATGTAATGATTACTGATGAAGAAAACTAAGTATTACCAACTTGATGCTGAAGTAGAACATCCCAAACTTGTATCTTATATCTTGTACTAAAACTGACTTTGAACGTATACTTAACGTATAGGGAGATCGCAATCTCTTGACAATAAACACTGAGCACAATAATGTAACTCCGTCAAGCGATTGTGAATTCGTAGTCACCTGAACGAACGAACAAGTTACCTCATGCAGAAAGGTATGATAAAACACAATCTTGAAAAATTCCATTTCATCATCAAATAAGCAATAATGAATCATCTTCACCAATAAGAATAACTTCGAGCCTTTATAATCTGTTTTAAAACCAAAAACCAATCTTCATTGTGTGTGTGAACCCCTGGTGTGTGTGGTTTGGAACCACCTGTTCCAAATCAACAATCAACAATATTCGTTTCCCCCCACCTTTTGTAATTGTGTGTGTCGTATCCATGCATCGTTCACAATTCCAAAAACTAATCCAGCTGCTCATATCTATATATAAACTTGAGCCCAGCCCCTCGTAGCAGTAGCAACATTCATTCAAGTATAAATATATGAGGGCAGTATGAATGAACAAACGCAACAGTTACAAAAATAAAGGGAGCAGTGGAAACATATAAAGAGCAGTGGAAACGATCTAGCGTAGCAGTGGAAACGAATGAGTATAGCAGTGGGAATATTTTAGGCAGCAGTGGAAACGAATAGCGAGCAGTGGTAACTGAAACGTATCAGTATAAACGAGACATTGATACTACTAATGAAGATCATATCAGTAACCTGCACGTTTTAAACACCAGTATCTACAGTCCACCTTGTCTTTAATTAGTAGCCTTACTTCATAGTCTCCATAAGGAACTCCATTCAACCAATAATCACATTCAAAAATTAGTAACCTTATGCCACCAGTAACATTATGTCTAAACCAGTAACCGCATTCACTTTAATGCAATTCGTCACATATAATCATAATAACCAGATGTCATAACCTTTACTTTAACATCAACAACATCACGAACCTCATCGACTAGGGTTTATAAACACCACTCGCACTCATCATGAGCCACAAACTGACACTTCACTCAAAACCTTGATATACCATTAGCTTTTGATGATAGGAGGGACAAGAATAATATAGGTCTAGGGTTTCTTGAGAAAACAAATTGATAAACCCTAAAAACTAATTCCACATGTAGAAACTAAAACTGTGGTAAAAAATAGTTTCTTGGATCGTTTATGACTCTTAGACGAGGTCTAATATTAATTGTATCTAGGAACACATAATAATGAAGGCGGAATATTCAAACATATTATTATGAACAAGGTTTTACATTCATAATCTCTAACACTAATAAACTAATAATTAACATGTTCTACCTTGATCAAGTAGAACATGCTCTCTAAACTAAAACACTAAACCCTAGGCCTCCATTGTAGGAACTCGACACCTAGACACACACACACACACACCTTTTAGTCGACTACATCTTGGAAGACTTGTTAATAAAATCCTATGCCCTTGATCTCTTTATATAGAGAGATATTAGGGTTTACAAAATACTACGAAGGACTAATAAATAAAACTTCTTTTGCAAGCAAGTCCTTCCCATCTTTTGTAGAATTCCTTCTTGTCACTTTAAGTCCCTATTGTTTTATTCTTCTTGTTTTGTATCATCAAATCAATAAATATAATTCACAACATATGATTTGTAAAAATCATATATGATTTTTCTGGGCGGAAATTTTTTATAAAAAAAGTTCGTCGAAAAAAAAAAAGTTCGTCGAAAGTATATAACAATGCATATATCTAACCAAGTTTTATGCAGCTCAACATACCAAACTTATCATTTTCACCACCATCACTCTAGTTCCACATGCTCCTACCGACATCTAAAAGGAGCCGTCAGAACTATTCAACCGTGGAAATTCACTCAACAAAGATGTATGGGCATGTTGGAAAGGCGTATTCCCACCATAGACAAAGAAGTTGACGATTGCTGAAAATATGCCGATTCATCACCTCAAGCTTACACTTCAACATCAAATCTAAAGAAATCATGATCATGGAATGGGCTTCAACTATGCTTCCACAACTCTGATGCAGAAGATCATGATCCAGAAAAGTGTGAGCATGACAACACAACGACAATCACAACATCACAAAGAGACACTTCCACTCAAAGATGATTTGAAGCTACTTATTTGGATGATGAACATGAAGCATTGTCAAAGATCATCCTACACATCAAGCAAGTCATCTTGAGTCCGCTGCTGAAAGTACAAAGTGCATCTCAATGAAGAATCAACAACTGCGAGCTACAAAAATATCTGCAAAGATCTCAATGCTAGAATTCAAGATTTAATTTCTAGGGTGACCTCCCTTAGGGGGAGATTGTTAGGAATACGTTTTTCCTATAGAAGATTCGGTCACCCCAAGTACTTTAAAGCATTGTATAGCTCATAGTATTTATCATATTAGTTAATACGTAGTTTTAGTATTAGTTAGTATTTGTGGAGTCGGGTCGGGTCTTTACCCACTGTCAGCCCGATCCACAGCCTAGTAGAGGCAAGTAATATGTTGTAAGTATAAATACCCTCTTCCACCAAGGGAGAGGGTTGGACCTTCTCATTCTCTTAATCTATTTCCTTTCTTTTTCTCTCAAGGTTCCATCTACTTTCTCTCTCTAACTTCTCTCTAACTTTCTTCTTTCTTTCTTTTGTATTCGATCCATACCACAAGTTCAATACGTGTTATATGTTTATTAGTGTCCTAGACAACCGTTTTCTCAAGCCCCATTAGTACAATACCTTCGATTCAAAATCGGTAACTTCTAAAACACGAGTTACAAACACTGCTTGAGTTGTTCCTTTGCCATCTATGTGTTTTCAGTGTTGTTGGAGCATCTTGCAAAGTAATACCTTCATCCATGGCTAAGTCTTTCTTGTTTTAATACCTTTTTACCAAGTTATCATGATGCCACATTTTGATTTAGGGTTTAAGGATTGGAGGGAAAAGGAGAGTACAAAGGTAAAATTGTCTAATTAAAATGAAGGTGCCCTAATTAAGCTTCTTATTAGGGCACCTTCATTTTAATTCAACAATTTTATGCTCTGTCCTCTCCTTTCCCCCTTAAACCCCTAAACCCTAAATCAAAATGTGGTATCATGATAAATTGGAAAAAAGATATAAAAACATGAAAGGCTTAGCCGAGGATGAAGGTATTACATTGAAAGATGCTCGAACATCACTTGAATTCAAGATAGACGGCATAAAAGAAAAACTCAAGTAGTTGTTTGTACCCCATGTTTTAGAAGTTACCGATTTTGTATCTATCGAAGGTATTGTAGCAATGAGGCTTGAGAAAAGTTGTTTCTACCGGTGTGTCCGAGACACTTGTAATTCAACACCTTAAAGAATATTTAACAACCAACAAACCAAAACTTGAGCAACTTAAGAAATTTCTTGAACTAGAATATGATGATGCTGAAGAAATAGAACAAGAAGAACAACAACAAGTAGATGAATTGGATAGATAGAAGATCACTTAAGAGTAGGCTCGTTTGAGAGAGATGGTTCTCACGGTTTGTGTTTGGACATTGGTATTCTCATGCCGAGTTAATGTGTGGTAGTTGAAGTGAAAAGTGTTAGAGATTTTAGCAACAAGTAAGCTAGATGTTGTATGTGTGTGAGGCAGAAGCTAAGTGAAAAGTGTTTGATGTAACTTGTTTTTTTTGGTGTGGTTGTATCATGGGTTTTATACTACACACATTAAGTTAGGTATGAGATATAAATTTGGTTGGTGCCTAAAGTTATTGTGACTCCATCCGCACGAATTCATAAGTTGGTTACCTACTGGTACTTGTTTACTAGGAAATGAGTTGTGCATACAGCCAAATCACGTTAACATTAATGCTCATTTTTAAAAGAAAAGTTTATCTATAATATATATAAATCTCTTGTTTTTTTGTCAAAAAAGAAAGTAGTATGTACAATTGTGGTTCGATCTACTTCACGTTGTTTACGAGCTCAGTGACCAAATCAAATTCAATCAAACATATATATTAAAATATTTAACTGTTATCACTTCATAACACTATTACGGATTATATATCAGTTTTTTTTTTTTCTTTTTTCTTTTTTTATTTATTTTTCCTTCTTCTTCTTCTTCTTCTTCTTCTTCTTCTTCTTCTTCTCCACATAGTAGTTCCTTTGTGTCAAAAGCCCAAAAGGAGATACTCTTAGCCTAATAAGAATTGTTTCTTATGTTATTTTTACTTGGACTATTCGATCGGGGCCATGGTCATAGCTGCTCTTGTTTCTGCAACAAACCAACAGGAACTACTTAAGGACGTCAAGCTAAAAGTTTAAATGATGTTACTGTACTTTTGAACCACAAGAATTCATTTGCTGTCCAAGCACCAATTTTAATTCAAACCTAGTCGTGTATCCTAAGCTAATTATATACCCATGCATGATAAGCACGTCCCCATCAGAGGCTTAGTTGAGAAGTGAAACTTTGATTACTTTTCCATCCCTTGATCTTATTCAAAAGGTTTACAGTTCATCATGGAGCGAACAAGTTGTAAACTAGAAATGGCCGCACTGAAACATTTTAGTTTAGTCAGATTTTTCTTTTGGGTAAAGGGATTCAATACCCTGGTAAAATTAATTACGCCAAAAAACAAATAAGTAAAAAGGATGTAGATAAACGGGTTATATGGGTTGTGTACGGGTTATGCGTAAACAGGTTAGGGTTGGCAAACCTGACAGAATACTGTCGTGTTTGGGTTGAAGGTTTCTGTCCCGCGAACCCGTGAACTTGAACCCGTCATCCCAAACCGCACACGAAATGCCATCTACTCGTAACATAATGTCGAAATACCTATAACTCTGGTTACTTTTAAATTTCTATATAGTCAAAATGTGAGGGAACAAATTATAAATTGTCTCATCAAAACTTTGCAGTGATTTTGATTTATCAACCTTTCCAGCCTCCTACATCTAAACTTTACTAGCCCAGTCTGAAAATTCACTCACTTTCTGTCACAACCTACAACTTTTACAGTGATTTTGCAATAAATTTGAACCAATTCAACGGCCATTAGCTTTTGGACCAACTCAACCATATCATGTACTCACTAAAAATAAATGATGTTACTATTCGGGGGCCATGGTCATAGCTGCTTTCGTTTCTGCAACATACCAACAGGAACTGCTTTTGGACGTCAAGCTAAAATTATAAATGATGTTACTATACTTTTGAACCACCAGAATTCATTTCCTATCCAACTGTCTAAGTACCAATTTTTATTCAAACCTAGTCTATCCTATGCTAATTAAATACAAATGCATGATAAGTACGTCCCAATCAAAGGCTTAGTTGAGAAGTGAAACTTTGATTACCATTGCTTGATCTTATACAAAGGGTTTACAGTCCATCATGGAGAGCACTGAAACGTTTTAGCTGAAATTAGAAGAGAAGCTAGATAGTTGATTGATTGATTAAGTTATGATTCAAACCTAGTCTATCCTATGGCCGCACTTAAACGTTTTAGTTTAGTCATGTTTTAGTTCCATCATAATGTGTTTTCCTATTAAAATTCACTACTATACATTCAGTTTCAATCCGATTAATTATAACCCACATGTGCAAAGATTACTAATGTTAACTGGCAAAAAGCCTCTTCATACAAGTATAATAACAGCAATGCCCAGTTGCCCTAATTTTTTTCTTTTTTCTTTTTAGAACAGCAGCTATTTATCTCACACAAAGTTGATAACTAATATTTTATGCAAATTTATATGCTAGTTATCATATGTTTAAGATGGCTAGTTTGGTACGGTGTTGTATTTGTAAGTGTTTTATATAGTTAATTTGTGAAGTCATGGCTAGTTTGGTGTTGTATTTGTAAGTGTTTTATATAGTTGGTTTTGGTCGTTTTAGGTTTAGCCAATTAGTTTTAACTAAATATTAACAAACTCTTGTCTTCAAAAAATGTGGCACATCCTATCATAATTCTCACATCAGTATAAATAAGTTTAGTATACTAACAGAACAATTTGCAGACCTATCTAAATAACATATTAAACCTCAGCACGGACATAAATTTTAGCTTCTGTGGTACATACGCCACTTCTCTCGATCCTTAACNGTCTTATCCCAAGTAGATATTCGTGAAACCCATGCATTAGGGTCGAATAGTTTACTTTGGAAAGTGATAACACGATTCCAAGTGATATCCGGTAACCATTAATTTGGTACGTAGCTAGGCTTTGATTATCTTACCCTGTTCTGGGCTCATAACCACCAACAGTGTACGGGTTATGCGTAGACAGGTTAGGGTTGGCAAACCTGACAGAATACTGTCGTGTTTGGGTTGAAGGTTTCTGTCCCGCGAACCCGTGAACTTGAACCCGTCATCCCAAACCGCACACGAAATGCCATCTACTCGTAACATAATGTCGAGATACCTATAACTCTGGTTAATTTTAAATTTCTATATAGTCAAAATGTGAGGGAACAAATTATAAATTGTCTCATCAAAACTTTGCAGTGATTTTGATTTATCAACCTTTCCAGCCTCCTACATCTAAACTTTACTAGCCCAGTCTGAAAATTCACTCACTTTCTGTCACAACCTACAACTTTTACAGTGATTTTGCAATAAATTTGAACCAATTCAACGGCCATTAGCTTGTGCAGTAACCTTGCAGCAGTAAGTTTACACCAACTCAACCATATCATGTACTCACTAAAAATAAATGATGTTACTATTCGGGGGCCATGGTCATAGCTGCTTTCGTTTCTGCAACATACCAACAGGAACTGCTTTTGGACGTCAAGCTAAAATTATAAGTGATGTTACTATACTTTTGAACCACCAGAATTCATTTCCTATCCAACTGTCCAAGTACCAATTTTTATTCAAACCTAGTCTATCCTATGCTAATTAAATTCAAATGCATGATAAGTACGTCCCAATCAAAGGCTTAGTTGAGAAGTGAAACTTTGATTACCATTGCTTGATCTTATACAAAGGGTTTACAGTCCATCATGGAGAGCACTGAAACGTTTTAGCTGAAATTAGAAGAGAAGCTAGATAGTTGATTGATTGATTAAGTTGTGATTCAAACCTAGTCTATCCTATGGCCGCACTTAAACGTTTTAGTTTAGTCATGTTTTAGTTCCATCATAATGTGTTTTCCTATTAAAATTCACTACTATACATTCAGTTTCAATCCGATTAATTATAACCCACATGTGCAAAGATTACTAATGTTAACTGGCAAAAAGCCTCTTCATACAAGTATAATAACAGCAATGCCCAGTTGCCCTAATCTTTTTCTTTTTTCTTTTTAGAACAGCAGCTATTTATCTCACACAAAGTTGATAACTAATATTTTATGCAAATTTATATGCTAGTTATCATATGTTTAAGATGGCTAGTTTGGTACGGTGTTGTATTTGTAAGTGTTTTATATAGTTAATTTGTTAAGTCATGGCTAGTTTGGTGTTGTATTTGTAAGTGTTTTATATAGTTGGATTTGGTCGTTTTAGGTTTAGCCAATTAGTTTTAACTAAATATTAACAAACTCTTGTCTTCAAAAAATGTGGCACATCCTATCATAATTCTCACATCAGTATAAATAAGTTTAGTATACTAACAGAACAATTTGCAGACCTATCTAAATAACATATTAAACCTCAGCACGGACATAAATTTTAGCTTCTGTGGTACATACGCCACTTCTCTCGATCCTTAGCCTAAACCCATTTTTTCTTAACTTTAGTGCTCCTGTGACACTAGTGTTACATTTGGAGGCACATTGCGCACCACCAACTTTTATCACATCATCTTTCCCCATTATTTTAGTTATGTCACCTAATGTGTAATTGAAAGCGTACTCATCAAAACTGAAGCTATAATAACATTTCCCCTGTTCAAGAAAAAATCTCTATAGGTCCAACACTAGGAAAATCAGTTTATTCAAAATGGGTTGTTATAAAAATTAAGGTTCTGGAAAAACCATAACTGAGTTTGTGAATCAATTCGACAAATGCAGTTCCTTTATTTAAAATCTGGCTCAATTTGGGTGAAAAGAGAAGTTGTCTTGAGGTAATGATGGTGCTCCAAGTACCATTTTTTGTTATTTTCTTCAACTTCAAGCATTAGACTGAATGAATTAATTTGGTTGATAATATGGAGAAAACAGTGGTAAAAAGATGGTTTTGAGAGTAAAATGATGAAGAAAAGGAAGTTGTAGAAGAGAGCCGAAAACGGGTTTTAGATGATGTCTGGGACAAACTTATCAATTTATTTGGTCTGGTGTATCAGAACATATTAAAGTGATATGTTGTCACATACATCTTTTAAAACGCGTTTCCTATCCCCTCTACAATTCCACTTCCTCGATCGTCACGTGTCTCTCGACCCGAACCTTCTAATCACCACCCTTTTATCATAACTCAACAATAACGTGATAGGGTCTAATAAGTATGAGCATAGCTTAATAGCGGAATTTAAGCAGGGCATAGTTTCAAAAGTAACAAAAAAACATGCTATTTAAATTAGAACTATTTACTGAACATTTCATAAGTGATCAGAAACATATGGCCACTTACAATATTATGGCAGAGGAAAGACACAACAGAAGTTCGTCATTAACGGATGCGTTAATGCTAACGTGGGCTTTAATAATACACAATTGTTTGACTGAAAAGCAAAATGAAGACATGATCTATTATATCAAGGTGTTCAATTTTAGGGGCATCAATATCAACCATCGAAAGCCTTCAAGCATCCCCAGTAACATATTCTCCCAATCTCTTTAAAGGTGGAGAAAACCTTGAATATCTCCAAGCTATTATCTTTTATCAGTCTCTCGACTTATAGTTCTTCTAAATCTAGGCAACTAGATATCAAATTTGTAAGAAATTTATTATATAATCAATAACAAATCGATTTTCTATAAACAACAAAATAGTACCTCATATCGTGGTATATCCCACACGAATGTGCCTTTTAGTGTAAGAGCAACAAGTGGTTTGCCGGGCTTAAACAAATCCTAACAAAACCTAACTCTCATTTCTCTAACACTAAAGGGAAAGTTCATTTTGGATGTGCCAGGAGATGAGTTACTGTTTTGTGTTTAAAGAAAATCGATTTGTCGTCGATTGTTCATTCATGTGATAAATCTCTTACGAATTTGATATCTAGTTACCATAGTTACCAAGATTTAGAAAAACTATATGTCGAACATGATAACTTGGAGACATTTAAGGTCTCTTCGCCATCTTTAAAGATATTGAGAATATATTTTACTCAGGATGCTTCAAGGCCGTCGAAGATTGATATTGATGCCCCTAAAATTGAATACATTAGACATTATCGGTCAAATCTCCAGCTGATACTACTTTTGAATCAAACCTCGTGTATTGTTAAAGCTCACGATAGCATTAACGGATCCATTAGTGATGAACTTCTATTGTGATTTTCATCTGCTGAAATAGTGGCATTCGCCAATACTTCAAGTTTATGGTCACTTATTTGACATCCAATCGATAATCCTATTTTAAGTAGCATTTTCTTTTGTTACATATATTTATTCCCCTAAATTGCACTATTAAGTTATCCTGATATTTATCACATCCTAACATGTTATTGTTGAGTTGCGACGGTGTAGATCAAATCAGCCATCTTAATCCTACAATCTGAGGTAACAAGTTGAAGATTGTAGCTATAACCGGAACTTTAAGGTTCATCATTACTTACATATAAAACAACTTCTCTTGATCAAATATTTAAATTCTGAAATGGGCCAGAATAACATTTTCCTTAATATTATAAAAGAGGTGTGTTTGTATCCCTTTAACCATTTTTCACACGCCACCCCATTATTTGGGGCTGGTTCACGTCGTGATCAAGAGCAAAAAAAGGGAATAACGGTGACAGTGCTCACCTTTTTGCAAAACAAAAGCGTAAAAACAAAGCCATATTAAAACAAAATGTGGTATACAAAACTTAGTGGAGACCGGAAGAGTTGTGCCCCCACCCCCACCAACCCAAAAAGAATAATAATAAATAAATAAAAATTAAAAAAAGCCCACGAGTATATTTTTAACCTTTACACTTTGTAGTAGTAGACATTATTATTACAAATAATGTAAATTGGCTCCCTAAAACCAATACGTTATAGTTTGGTCTCTTTTGTAAAACTTGTCAAGTTCCGTTTCACACAAAATCAATGTTTTGATTTTTCATAACACCAAGAAAATTCAAAACTCGGTCTCATTTAAAACTCGGTTTTTAAACCCAAAAAACGTAACTTTTTTTCTTCCTTTTCCTTTTTTGATATAAAAACATCATCAAATATAATAATACGATGCTTAATATGAATAACATTACAAATATTAAGGACATAAACAAAGAAATGTAGCAAAACAACTTATCTATAATATTGGCTCTCATCTCATTGAGGGAGTCCACTTGTTTTGTCTTGAAACTCTTTTCTTCTCACCTAAAACAAAAGAAAAACAAATAAATCGCATAGACAATTCTTTTTAAACAAAAAAAGAAAAAGAGAAACCAACAATGAAGTAAATTAAGGAAACATTTTAGTAAAAATCACTCTTTTATGGTTAGTACATGGCACATGTGTGTGTATAAAGGCGTAAAAAGAGTTAAGAAAACAATCCAATAAATTTTCTCTAACTAAACGCGTTATCTATGTTTTGTGAAAAGTTGATCTCCTCTTTACAAATATGAAAATAAGAAGACTAAGAAAAAATTTCTCTAACTAAAAGCACCCTAAATAATATTGTTAAACTGATGATGTATCAATTTAGACGCATAATATTAGCTTTATAGAAATTTGTATTTAACTTTATAAAAAAAATCACAATTTTACACATAGATTAAGTAAGTAATGACAACACTTCAAAATATTTATAACGGGCAAATTATTAAAAAAAGTATTATACTTGCCACTGTTTTATGTTCCGGGTAGCGAACTATTTTTTTTCATTTTGAGGGTAATTTTCTTTCAAATTCATCATCTTTAGGGTAATATGTAACATTTTTGCCCTTCGGAAAAAAAAATTTGTATTAGCTACGAGGGGCAAAAATGTCCAAAAATATCGCAAAATACCCTAAATATGATGAATTTTAAAGAAAATTACCCTCAAAATGAAAAAATAGTTCGCTACCCCGAAGATGAAATAGTGGCAAGTATAATACTTTTTTAATAATTTACCCATTTATAATTACAGATTTATGATTCTTTTTTTTTTTTTTTTTTTTTTATCATATTCATACATGATATTTTAATTTTGTCGCGAACAGTCTCAATCTATCTCCTTAAGCATAAACTAACAGCAACAAATAACATTAGAAAGTATCATTACATTGACGATCTATAAGTTTAAGTAGATCATACCTTTTATAACTTGTAGATGAGGAAGTTTGTATGCAGTCTCTTTAAAGAGCCTAAAATAGAAAGAATTTAGTGAGAAATTTGGGAGAAATAAAAGCGGAGGCGGCCACGGCTAAATCAAGAATGAACATGGTTAGGGTTTTAGCGATAGCGATCAATATATAGCCATATAAGGGGTTAAATAGTCATTTTAGATACGAAAACAAAACAAATTGGGCTAGGTCAGGCCCAAATCGTATTCAGATATTGGTTTTGGAAACATGTATATCGTGCATTATTTTAAATTTCTCCTTACGTATCATTCAATGAACTTGCATTCTTAGTAATTTTCTCCTCACTGTATCATTCAATCCATGTTACATAAATTTTTTTTGTTTCTTGCACATTTCAGTGTCTCGTTTCATTGCTCCTTTTCAAGCCTATAATGCAAATATAAAGCAATTAAGTACCAAAACTTAAGTAAATGTAATATTTATGAGCAATAAACATGGGATATCGATATACAAAATATGTATGTATTTGATGATATCAAGTTTGATGGTATGGACTGATAAGAGTGTTGATCTTCATGTTTTGCTGGCCTTGATGTTATGATCATATGCAGAAATAGATAATGCGTCTATAGAATGGTAATAGATAGGATGTTTGTGTGTGTGTGTTGATTGTGGTTATATGTAGTCTAGGCATATAGTTTTTGGTATATTGTCATTTGTATCAGCCCATCTTTGTTCCTACGGGAGTGATCAGGGCCATCCCATGAATTTTGGTTGCCCTGGCGATTACTATAAATGAGCCCTTTTAGCACACAAATTTTTGTATAATTATTCTATAGGTAAAAAGGTTCATCAATTGCTGTAAAGGTCAAAATGTACAAGTGATTGATTTGCTGATTGAGCTATGCAATTGTGTTAGCAGTTTAAGAATCAAACTTGTTGATCATCAACCTATGATCATCAAGATTATCCAATTTTATTAGCAGTTTAAGAAAGAAACTCAACGTTAGATCACCAACTAAAACTTATATACATACATACTAAGTTCAATAGATAAATGTCTCAACCAAAATATTAACAGACAAATCTTTAATGTAGGAGCCCGTATACAACCTAAATCACGACCTTCTTCACCTAAATCTAGAGAGAGAAAGAGAGATGTAGAGAGAGAGAGATGGGAGGATCATGAGTGTGAAATAAGAACTTGTATTATTACCAAATGATCAACCAAACCTCAAAGTGAGGTTATACAATAGTATATATAGGTGTGAAGTCTAGGGCTTTCTATCTTATACATATTTGGCCCTTCGACTTTCTAGTTATTGAATATTGAACATATAACTTCTTAAAACACTTTCTAACGCAACCTATTACATGATTCAAGAATATAATGACCGACATTTCATAATATAAAAATTCAATGCTAACAATCTCCCCCTAAGTGTTGGTCATTGAAGGTTGCGTGACGTCTTCATCTTTGTCTTTAAACTTTAACATTCATTGTTCTTGACGTCTTTAGAAAACATTAGATAAGTCATTATTCAATGTTCATCGTTCTTTGTTCCTTCATGCTTTGTGATCTTTGTATGATGACTTTTCTTTGTTCTTTGTTGTTGTGGTTGTTCATCTGCCTTTTGTCACAGCTTCGTCTTTGTAGGTTAGTCGCCTTTCCAACATGCTCATACATCTTAAGCCTTTATCATACATTCATTTGTTGTTGCCGTTCTTTCACTTTGATCTTTGTCACTTAACTTTGTAGATTCTTCCTTTTGGCGTAGAATCTTTCTTTGACTGTTGCTTTCCTTTGATCTTAGTGAGAACTTTCCTTTGACTTTGAGATGTATGTATGAGCATGTGGAAACCAGTGTGTGGTGGTTGTAAATCAAGTTCCGTTTCTCACAAAATTAATGTTTTGATTTTTCATAACACCAAGAAAATTCAAAACTCGGTCTCATTTAAAACTCGGTTTTTAAACCCAAAAAACGTAACTTTTTTTCTTCCTTTTCCTTTTTTGATATAAAAACATCATCAAATATAATAATACGATGCTTAATATGAATAACATTACAAATATTAAAAACAAAGAAATGTAGCAAAACAACTTATCTATAATATTGGCTCTCATCTCATTGAGGGAGTCCACTTGTTTTGTCTTGAAACTCTTTTCTTCTCACCTAAAACAAAAGAAAAACAAATAAATCGCATAGACAATTCATTTTAAACAAAAAGAGAAAAAGAGAAACCAACAATGAAGTAAATTAAGGAAACATTTTAGTAAAAATCACTCTTTTATGGTTAGTACATGGCACATGTGTGTGTATAGAGGCGTAAAAAGAGTTAAGAAAACAATCCAATAAATTTTCTCTAACTAAACGCGTTATCTATGTTTTGTGAAAAGTTGATCTCCTCTTTACAAATATGAAAATAAGAAGACTAAGAAAAAATTTCTCTAACTAAAAGCACCCTAAATAATATAGTTAAACTGACGATGTATCAATTTAGACGCATAATATTAGCTTTATAGAAATTTGTATTTAACTTTATAAAAAAAATGACAATTTTACATATAGATTAAGTAAGTAATGACAACACTTCAAAATATTTATAATGGGCAAATTATTAAAAAAAGTATTATACTTGCCACTGTTTTATGTTCTGGGTAGCGAACTATTTTTTTTTTCATTTTGAGGGTAATTTTCTTTCAAATTCATCATCTTTAGGTTAATATGTGATATTTTTGCCCTTCGGAAAAAAAAATTTTATATTAGCTACGAGGGGCAAAAATGTCCAAAAATTTCGCAAAATACCCTAAATATGATGAATTTGAAAGAAAATTACCCTCAAAATGAAAAAAAATAGTTCGCTACCCTGAAGATGAAACAGTGGCAAGTATAATACTTTTTTTTTTTTTTAATAATTTACCCATTTATAATTACAGATTTATGATTCTTTTTTTTTTTTTTTTTTTTTTTTTTTTTTTTTTTTTTTTTTTTTTTTTTTTTTTTTTTTTTTTTTTTTTTTTTTTTTTTTTTTTTTTTTTTTTCATATTCATACATGATATTTTAATTTTTTCGAACAGTCTCAATCTATCTCCTTAAGCATAAACTATAAGCAACAAATAACATTAGAAAGTATCATTACATTGACGATCTATAAGTCTAAGTAGATCATACCTTTTATAACTTGTAGATGAGGAAGTTTGTATGCAGACTCTTTAAAGAGCCTAAAATAGAAAGAATTTAGTGAGAAATTTGGGAGAAAGAAAAGCGGAGGCGGCCACGGCTAAACCAAGAATGAACATGGTTAGGGTTTTAGCGATAGCGATCAATATATAGCCATATAAGGCGTTAAATAGTCATTTTAGATACGAAAACAAAACAAATTGGGCTAGGTCAGGCCCAAATCGTATTCAGATATTGGTTTTGGAAACATGTATATCGTGCATTATTTTAAATTTCTCCTTACGTATCATTCAATGAACTTGCATTCTTAGTAATTTTCTCCTCACTGTATCATTCAATCCATGTTTCATAAATTTTCTTTGTTTCTTGCACATTTCTGTGTCTCGTTTCATTGCTCCTTTTCAAGCCTATAATGCAAATATAAAGCAATTAAGTACCAAAACTTAAGTAAATGTAATATTTATGAGCAATAAACACGGGATATCGATATACAAAATATGTATGTATTTGATGATATCAAGTTTGATGGTATGGACTGATAAGACTGTTGATCTTCATGTTTTGCTGGCCTTGATGTTATGATCATATGCAGAAATAGATAATGCGTCTATAGAATGGTAATAGATAGGATGTTTGTGTGTGTACGTTGATTGTGGTTATATGTAGTCTAGGCATATAGTTTTTGGTATATTGTCATTTGTATCAGCCCATCTATGTTCCTATGGGAGTGATCAGGGCCATCCCATGAATTTTGGTTGCTCTGGCGATTACTATAAATGAGCCCTTTTAGTACACAAATTTTTGTATAATTATTGTATAGGTAAAAAGGATCAATAATTGCTGTAAAGGTCAAAATGTACAAGTGATTGATTTGCTGATTGAGCTATGCAATTGTGTTAGCAGTTTAAGAAACAAAATTGTTGATCATCAACCTATGATCATCAAGATTATCCAATTTTATTAGCAGTTTAAGAAAGAAACTCAACGTTAGATCACCAACTAAAACTTATATACATACATACTAAGTTCAATAGATAAATGTCTCAACCAAAATATTAACAGACAAATCTTTAAGATTAAAAATATTTGGGAATTGATATTTACACATATGATTTTACTTAGCACACATAAAATTACATGGGGTATTGTTTATCCTTACTCAGTAATTTATGTATGCAAAGTAAAAACTTATGTGTATATATCATCACCCAAAATATTTTGTTAACTTTATCTTGAATATAAAGCTAACGAGGTCAAGAAATAGTTAGTAAGCAATCTCGTAAGTTTACTAATATATAACATCAAAGATAAACCTCAACAAGAAACAAAGTCAAAAGGTTAACTCTTAAGAGCAAAAAGAACCAATGGAAAAACTTAACTAAATGCGATGAGGATGGATGTAATGGACGAATGAGTGAATGACACTCAATTGTTAATCTCGGGTCATATATATTGGGCTATTTAAAAGGCCCTATATTGGCTATAGTGTACAATGGGCTTTTATAAAAATTGGTGCCCTTCTTCAGTTTTGGGCCTTATGCGCCGACCCAGCCCGCCTAGACCCAAAATCGGGCCTGGGAGTGATGAGTGTTAAACTAAACATATGGTCATTTTTGGCAACAAGTTTTGAGAAGCGTTTAAGAGCGACAACCGGTAAGCATTTGCTTGTTTGACAACACCTCAACTAGCGTTTGAAACTTAACCAAGTGCTCCCATCTTTAAGTGCTTCCTGAAGAAGCGTTACAAAATTGCTCCCAACATTTTGCTTATAAAATTACATATATACCCTCATATATAACATAAAATCACGCATTGAAAGCAAAGTTAGCAAAAACGGCCAAATGGTCTTTCCTTATGTTACTTACTTGGTTACAAGTTAGACCACGAGCACCTAGAGTTTGGTAAAGACCATGTTACTTACTTGGTTACAGGTTAGACCACGAGCACCTAGAGTTGGGTTTAATTTCCATTTCCATTTACAAACTTATCACAAAACTTGACAAGATACTTATTACTCATGGTCGTCATTCATATAAGTTGCACTAGACATTCACTTTACATGACCCTAAATACACACAAAAGAGAGACGAAAGTACTCGGTGTTAGAAGTCATCAATCTCATATTTTTAAGTTTCTTAAACATCCTCTTACAAGTCTTGCTAAAGAATACTTGGCACCAAGTAATGTTGACTTTTGAAGATGTATTATTTTTTGCCAAACATGTGTTAGGAACATTTGTAGACGCGGAGGTTTAGGAGGACATAGCAGCACTTTAAAACAAGTTATAAGTACCACTAATTATTCTATTATACATTATTCACTTTCTAGTAAGCGCCTACTTTTAAGTTTTAACCTTGAAAGCAAAGTCAGCAAAAACGGCCAAACGGGCTTTGAGTTAGACCACGACGAGTTGGGTTTGCTTTCCATTTCCGATGGGAGCTCAAATAACCGTTAGAGCAAGAGGTATCATAACCTAAGGTTAAACTTTCATCCAGTGTCACGTCAGCGCCACATCAGCTTTAACTTTTTCACATTTAACTAAAAAATCACCCCTTATCATAACTCAACCTTAACTAAACTTTATCTTTAAACTATTTTCAAATTCAACCCTGTTTGGGGGGGGGGTTAAAATGATTTTCTTTTTTAATTCAAAATCAACCTTAACGAGACGTTAAGGGGTTAACCAGATTCGCTAATGTGGCTTTCACTTTGGGGGCGATATGGTTAACGCCACTTTAACCACGAAATTTTAAAGTTTAACGAGGGTGTATGGTGATGGTACCGTATGCTCTTATACTCTCTCCCCAGTGAGTAAGATTCTAATCATATCTATATTTGTTTATAGTATACCATATATATTATGTGGCTAGCGTGAAAAAGTAAACATTATCTTCTTTTTCTGACTTCTTTTTCATCTGTTTCTGAATTCATTCACAATAATTTTGTAGGACCTTTATTAGATCAAACTAACATACAAATATGATAGTGAAGAGAGGTGCGACGCGAGGATGTAGTGAGAAATGAAACTTTATTCAAAATACACTCTCTCAAGCACCATCATATTTTTGTGTTAGTTTGATCTATTAAAGGTCCTACAATTGGTATTATTCGCTTAACAATGATCTAGGAGTCATTTTGTGTTTACAAATCGTTTTTTGGTTGAAATTTCAGTCGAAAATGAGTTATATATAAAGGTAATACGTAAGGTTATTTATTTATTTATTTATTTATTTATTTATTTTATGTATTTATTTATTTATATTTGGTCTCAAATATTCAATTTTTACTTTGTTAGTTATAGTAGTTGTTCTTTTTATTCATCCTTAAACGTTTTTAAGTTACTATTTGCAAAAGAAACGAGATTACAACGTCTATATTTGTAGTTTTAATGGTTTTTTGGTTGCGTTTTTTCACAGCTTTCCTCTCTCGATTCCTTGATCTTCAAGGAATCAAATTAGCTTTCAAAGCATCCTCCTATTTTGATTTCTAGTACAACAAATAGTGGAGGTAGTTGATGTGAGTTGGCATCGAGATACGTTGGTAGTTCCAAGTTCGAAGTAATTCCACAGGTGGAATCCTTAACCCTTCCATGTGCCTCGACAACACCATGATAGCTAACCCAAAAACCTCACCTCGTCTCACCAAAACCCCGCAACTAACTACGGCACAAGAACGAAGAATGGTAGCTGGTATGATGCGGGACTGGCAGAACGCATCTTACGCGGTTAACCCCAAGCTTGGAGCAATCATTAACCAATGATCCTCTGGCACACCACGTACCCCGGCAGTGTCCGCTCTGAGACTGAGAGGATTTCTGATCGTTTAGAGGATCCTGTTAGCAATGCTGTTAAAATCCATCACCAATAAAAATGTTGCTTTCCAAGTAAATGCAAAATTGAAAAGTTGTTAGAAGGACTCGGGCCAGGCAGAGCGCATCCTATGTTGGTGGTTCTAAGTTCAAAGCAAATCCGANACGTACCCCGGCAGTGTCCGCTCTGAGACTGAGAGGATTTCTGATCGTTTAGAGGATCCTGTTAGCAATGCTGTTAAAATCCATCACCAATAAAAATGTTGCTTTCCAAGTAAATGCAAAATTGAAAAGTTGTTAGAAGGACTCGGGCCAGGCAGAGCGCATCCTATGTTGGTGGTTCTAAGTTCAAAGCAAATCCTACAGGTGGAATCCTTCAGGCATCCGTGTGCCCCAAAAACACCATGATAGCTAACCTAAAGTAATCATTCAAGTTTAACAGCAATACATAGGAAAGCAATATATAATTATGCATGAAAATCCGAATGGAACTACCTTTTATTCTTCAAAGTGGTATATTTGCATAATACTTTGGTAATTCAGAATCATGTGGTAAAATTTGCCGCAATGCTTGTAACATATCTTGCATTTTCCAGTATACATCGCTCTTCAATCCTAAAAAAACTACGAAACTTGGCCTTCTACATATCGCTAGTATTACTAATAATTGCAAGTTCTGCTTCTGGGACCTCATCGATAAGCTTTATTAAGCTCCAAAAGAAGCGCAATAGTCCGTAAACACTAGACGTATCGTACGCGGAACCCTTTCTTTTACTCACCATGTAAACCATAAGACTTCCGTAAAATTTCCAAGACCAGTGTTCATTGAAATAATAAACTGAATCTATTTGACATTTGTAAAGATGTGGCGCCAAGTTTAACGCATCACCCGCATGTTTATGCGAGACGTTTTTAACATTCGAATAGCCAAAAATGATTCAAAACATCGTGGCTTGGTCTGCATAGGATTACATATTATCGATTAGTCATCTTCCAAAAGATCCACATGTCTAAATTGAAAACAATGATTTTTTGTATATATATAGTCATCTTATAAATCACATTTAAATACCAAAATACACGGGTCTAGCTATGTGTCATACCTATGTTGTCATGGATACCACAACATAAACAGAATCATCTTCACCTCAGAAAACTCCGGAGGTAGATTAACAATTGTGGTACAGGTTTCATGCCAATTTTCGGATGCTTGAGTAGGTGATTGTAGTTTGACATGGTTGAGATTTCTTGTGAACGAAATATAGAATGGTAAATAACAAAGTAAAGATGCACAGGTTTTCTGTAAAATAAGATATATTGATTAATAAGTGTTAATGTGTTTTCCTGAGAAAAACACGTATATATACATAACCATTCGACACAACCTTTCCTAAATGACACATCCTTTGGTTTGACAGTTGCTTCTAATCATTGTGTCCTTTAACTAATAACTGTCAAACCATATTAACTTTCAAACCTAAATGGGCCTGTTTGGGTGACGTTTAACCCAAACAAACATACATAATTCGACCCAATTAATATATATACAGATTACATAATAATGTTCATATTCTAATAATAAAGTTCTACTAATTACTTTGATTTGAATCACATTATGAGGTCTACATTTCCCGCCTAGTGGATTAAATCAAAGTCTTCTGTGTGAGAGATCCTTGTAACTTCAGATAATGACATCAAAGTCATTATCATTTCCACTGCTTGTTGTTGCATCCTCCAATCTTTCTTCACTTGTGACACCAAGCCGGTTTGTTCCTTGTTGTGCATGCTCATTCCATTCTTCCAAGCCTCCTGGGTTCTTTTGTGTAGTCCAACTGCTCCCACCTTCTTCATAATTTGGCTTCTCTTGTGTCCATTGTATTTGAGCAGTATCATAATAAACCACAACCAAATCCACAAACTTTTGAAAACATTCTTTTATTATGTCTCCATCATAAGTTGTCAATCTAAGCATTTGAGCAATTTTGCTCCATTTTCCACCCAAAGTCACTGCAACATAACCATCCAATCCTTCTACCATTTTGTACAAACCAAGCAGATCTATCTTCATCATTCCCACTGTTGGTGGTATTTCTTCCATATAATCATAATTCAAGTAAACTAAATAGAACCACGTAAGCATATCTACAAATTTCCTACTGAACACATCCCAGTTCATGTATACTATGCTATCATTTTTGATCAAGTTCATGAAAGATAAAAACCTGGGAAAAGAATTAACTTTCATAGCATACAGTGTACCATTATAACTGAGATAATCATCATCAACATAATCCTGGGATTCTCCCTTGTCACAACTTAGTTCTTCCGGGCCTTTAATCAAATCTTCTTCTTTTGGATCCAATGATCCAAAGTAACTGTCCAAGTAATTGTTGTGATCAGTGATTACTTTTCTTTGTTCCCATTCTTGATCTGTGTTTCCAGCCCACGTTTCTTCTTCCTTTGCAGCCTTGTCTTCTTCATACATGTACTTAATTCTACATATTGTATTATCAATCTTCACCATGTAACCCTGTTGCTCTAGGAGATCAAAACTGAGTATGTTTAAGGACACCTCAGGGGTATACTGGATGTTTCTAATTGTGATCTCCTCTTCTCCAATGTTCACTGCAACATCTCCCATTCCATATGAAAATATAAATTTCTTTTCTGTTTCTTCCTTATCAATCATTTTGAAACTGTAATGAATCTTCTTGAACAAACTTCTCCTTGGACAAAGATGGTACTTGTATTGTTTACTTATGTACCATATGTCATTCCATGTATTGTGTTGTGAGCCCTCAAGCATGAAATCTCCAATCACATGCACTTTGTTGGATATTTCACTTCTTCCTCTAGAATCTGAGACATTATCTCATCTTCTCTATTTGATTCTGCAGTAGCTAGTTTCTTCCTTTGTTCACATGTCCAAAAGACATGACCTTTTTCTTTGCAAATGTAACATTTTGCATTCTTTCCTTTCTTGGCTTTCAGTTTTTCTTTCTCCAGTTTTTCTTTCTTCTTTTCTTTCCTGGCTTTCATCCTTTCTTGTATCTGCTTCTCCTTCATTTTGGCATCATTGAATGCCTTGTTTTCCATAACTTTCTTTGCTAACATTTCCTTTGCCTCTGGTAAAATACTTTTCCTTTTACTGTTCCATTGATGCAAACGGTTTGGAGTTTCCCTGAGTAAATAACGGCCTGAGTATATTCCTCCTATGTTCTGTGATGTTAGCATAACCCATGGTCTAGAACCACGGCTCTGATGCCATTGTGGTACAGGTTTCATGCCAATTTTGGGATGCTTGAGTAGGTGATTGTAGTTTGACATGGTTGAGATTTCTTGTGAACGAAATATAGAATGGTAAATAACAAAGTAAAGATGCACAGGTTTTCTGTAAAATAAGATATATTGATTAATAAGTGTTAATGTGTTTTCCTGAGAAAAACACATATATATACATAACCATTCGACACAACCTTTCCTAAACGACACATCCTTTGGTTTGACAGTTGCTTCTAATCGTTGTGTCCTTTAACTAATAACTGTCAAACCATATTAACTGTCAAACCTAAATGGGCCTGTTTGGGTGACGTTTAACCCAAACAAACATACATAATTCGACCCAATTAGTACATATACAGATTACATAATAATGTTCATATTCTAATAATAAAGTTCTACTAATTACTTTGATTTGAATCACATTATGAGGTCTACAACAATATCTTGAAGGCGGTTATCTCCGACATGCATGTGTTGGTCATTGAATTGATATCTACCCTCACTAAAACACGAGAGTATCGTTCTTACATAACATTCTATGTCCTGATCTATTATTGATAAACGGAAAGGGTGAAAATATATAAATTTATTCAACAAATTAGATAAGATGTATATGAAATGACTTATTAAACAAGTACTTTTAAGTTGCTTTATGATAAGCACTTTAGGAAACAGTGTTTGATTTGCTTAATTTGTAATAAATCAATAATACTTGCCTCTTAAAAAAGAATAAGCAATTTCAAACACCACTAAGTAAAAAAAAATAATAATAAAAAGTTTAAGTTAGAAACTTGCCTCTCGATTCGTTGGCTAAAATGTTGCTACTACCCATCCAACAAAATTTTGAGTCCCTATTACTGGCTTTCAAGATGTTAGAGGTGTTAAGGTTATTGTGGCTTATATCTTTGTTGTGGATGCGAATTAGTCCTTGAGTTATTCTTTTGCGGTTCCAAAAAACAAATATATGATATTTGAAAAGGTCCAAATTATGAATATTATTTATCATACATCATGAAAGTACCTCACAAGATGCGTCCACGAAGTGTTTAAACGATGCATTCTGAAGTAATGCATGTGGTCTTCCAAAGTTTTCGCACAATGCTCAAATGTTAATTTGCATGTGTCATCATCAAAGTCGGCTCCATAAAACCGTACAACACTGTTGCAAGCTTTTGTTAGCCAACGATTTTTATCTATTTTGAGTAGCCTTGATGGTTGCGTATCACTTTAACCGCTACATTCACTCCCTCAAATGACCTCTCATACATAATAGAGTTTTCTTTCTCACGTATTACATGGTCATTATATATGACCATCTGATTTATTGATTGTTGATGATAGAATTCCATATCTTGAAGTTTTTCGCTACGAAAAGTGTGGATATTCAAGTAATAATACTTACTTAGGGTATTATTATCTTTCTTCTATGTCTAATGAACTAGCAAAATATGTTGTAAAATTTGAGAATTCTAAATACCATGTGGCTCCTGAAATCATGTAGTTAGCTTTTTTTTAATTTTAAATGTAGTTAGCTTTTTTAATTTTAAAGGTATTTGAGACCATATTCTGGGGTTAGCATTAAAAATATCTTTGTCATATGATAAGTCAATTCGACCAATAATTAGAACCATTATATTGCTCAAGAAGATCGCGTTTGCATGGCGATCTCTGATAGGAAAAAATGATCAACATTACCAAAGTTAATATATGCTTTTTGGGTATAGTTTTAACAATTTGCTTTTACTTTTTATTTGTTTACGTTGTGCCTGGCAAGGAAACATCCAGCGAAGTCTGCCGATCATACCAACCGGCATGTGCCAGTTGTTTTCCCGTATCGGAGTAGTAATTTGGTGCATAGATACCAACCGAGAAAAAACCAAACTACATTATATTCAGAACAACATATGCCTAGAAGCAAAGAATATATGGAGAGCTTGAGGATATAGATCTTTTCTATTACATGTCAGGCGAGAAGAAGGTATATACTACATCCGATCCTAACTAGGAATTTGTTCTCATTAACACACTGGTGGATCTACGATTCGGAAGTAGGGGATGCAATATGTTTGTTGCATGACTAATATTTCGGTTTTCGGGTCGGGTTTTTTTTAGGGTTTTGTTGCGTGAATAACAAGAAATTATGCAGTCTAAACTTGGACTAGGCCTTGAAAATGGTAAATGGGTAAACTAACATCTAAAGTGCGCCGATTTAAAAAAAAAAAAAAAAAAAAAAAAAAAAAAAAAAAAAAAAAAAAAAACTTAACACGATTTCTTCTTCTTTAGTTCTAATCTGTTTAATACTACCGGCAACGATCCAGTTCCTTTAATTTTGGTTTATCCATTTGATCATAGGTTTTAACTATTATTGCTAACTTTGTAATGTTGATCATTCTTTCCTCTCAGAGACCACCGCCATGCAAACGCGATGTTCTTGAGCAATATCTTGGTTCTAATTATGGTGGAACGGACTTGTCATTTGATGAAGATATTTCTAATGCTAACCGCGAAACAGGATCTCCAGCATCAACTAAAATAAATACCTTTAAAATTAAAAAAGCTAACTACATGATTTCAGAACCACATGGTATTTAGAATTCTCAAAATATACAACATATTTTGCTAGTTCATTAGACTTAGAAGAGAGATATCGTATTCGATGTATGGTATACCATACACTTAACACAAATCACTTCCAAAGTCCGTGTCATTACTTAAATATACGCGCTTTTCATAGCAAAACAGTTCAAGATATGAAATTCTATCATCAACGGACAATAAATCAGATAGTCATATATAATGACCATGTAATATTTGAGAAAGAAAACTCTATTGTGTATGAGGGGTCATTTGAGGGAGTGAAATGCAGCGGTTAAAGTTATATGCAAGCATCAAGGCTACTCACAAATATAAAAAAATCTTTGGCTAACAAAGGCTTGCAACAACGTTGTAAGGTTTTATGGAGCCAACTTTGATGATGACACATGCAAATCCGCATTTGAGCATTGTGCGAACACTTTGGAAGATCATATGCATTACTTCAGAATGCATTGTTTAAACACTTCGTGGACGCCTCTGGTGAGGTATTTTCACGATGTATGATAACTAATATTCATAATTTGGACCTTTTCAAATATCATATATTTGTTTTTTTTTTTTTTGTTTTTTTTCGTAACCGCAGAGGATTAATTCAAGGACTAATTCATATCCACAACAAAGATATAAGCCACAATAACCTTAACACCTATAACATCTTGATAGCTGGTAAGGGGACTCAAAATTTTGTGGGATGTGGAGCAGCGGAATGTTAACCGAAGAATCAAGAGCAAGTATCTAACTTAAACTTTTTTTTTAAATTATTTTTTACTTAGGGGTGTTTGAAATTGCTTATTCTTTTAATTAAGAGGCAAGTATTATTAATTTATTACAAATTAAGCAAATCAAACGATGTTTCCTAAAGTGCGTATCTTAAAGCAACTTAAAAGTACTTGCTTAATAAGCCATCTCAAATGCTTCTTGGCTAATTTTTGGAATAAATTTATATCTTTTCACCCTTTCCGTTTATTCATAATAGACCGGGACATTGAGTTTTATGTAAGAACGATAATCTCATGTTTTAGTGAGGGTAGATATCAATTCAATGACCGACACATGCATGCCAGAGATAACATCCATCAAGATATTGTTAATCTATATCCGAAGCTTTCTAAAGTGAAGATGATTTTGTTTATGTTGCGATATCCAAGACAACGGTGGTATGAGACATAGATAGATCCGTATATTTCAGTTTTTAAATGTGGTTTGTAAGATGATTATATATATACTAAGAAAAAAAAAACCTTTTTTTTCAATTTAGATAAATACACCTTTTGAAAAATGAGGTCTAATCGATAATATGTAATCCTACGCAGACCAAGTCTCATCGACGTTATAATCGTTTTTGGCTATTCGATTTTCAAAAACGTCTCGCATATATGAAACATGCGGGTGATGCGTTAATACTGGCGCGACAGCTTTATAAACGTCAAATAGATTTAGTTTATGATTGCAATGGACACAGGTCTCGGAAATTTTCCGGAAGTCTTATGGTTTAAATGTTGAGTAAAAGAAAGGGTTTCGCGTATGCTACGTCTAGTGTTTACGGACTGTTGGGATTCATGAGGAACTTAATAACGCATATCGATGAGGTCCGAGACACGAAACTTGAAACTATTGGTAGTACTAGCGATGTGTTGGAGGCCAATTATCGTAGTTTTTTTTCCCAGAATTGATGAGCGATGTTTACTGGAATATGCAAGATGTGTTACAAGCATTGACGTGAATTTTATCACATGATTCTAAACTACTAAACTATTATGCTCATATACTACTATGAAGAATAAAAGGTAGTTCCATTTGGATTTTCATGCATACTTAATTATATATTGCTTTCATATGTATTTCTATTAAATTTGAATGATTGCTTTAGGTTAGCTATCATGGTTTTGTTGGGGCACACGGAAGGCTAAAGGATTGCACTTGTGGGATTGCTTCGAACTTGGGACTCACAATGTAGGATGCGCTCTGCCTGGCCTGAGTCCTTCCTTCGGCTTTTCGGTTTTGCATTTACTTGGAAAGTTGTTGGTGATGGATTTTAGCGGCACTACCGGGGTACGTGGTGTACCGGAGGATCATCGGTTGATGATTGCTCCAAGCTTGGGGTTAACCGTGTAAGATGCGTTCTGCCGATGCCGCGTCATACCACGTACCCTTCGTTCTTGTGCGTAGTTAGTTGCGGGATCTTAGTGAGACGGGATTAGCTTTTTGTGCTAGCTATCATGGTGCTGTCGGGGCACACTGAAGGTTTAAGGATTCCACCTGTGGGATTGCTTCGAACTTGGGACTACCAATGTAGGATGCGCTCTGCCTAGCCCGAGAATTTGCTTAATAATGGAGGACTTATGGTTTATGTTAAATTATAAATGTTCTTGTAAATGAATTTGATAGATAGAAGAACACTTTAGAGTAGGATCATTTGGGAGAGATGGTTCTTATGGTTTGTGTTTAGACGTGTGAGAGGTATTCTTGTGGCAGTAATTGGTTCTGAGTTAATGTATGGGAGATGATGTGAAAAGTGTTGGAGATTTTAGCCACAAGTAAGCTTGGTGTTGTCTGTGTGTGAGACAGAAGTCATGAAATGTGTTCCTTTAACTTCGGTATCTTGGTTTTAAAACTACAAAAGGTAGGTCAAAGAAATCCATGTTCTTAATACATACAGCCTCAAAGTATAGAAGATAAACGATTACGGCAAAAAATAGCTCTAAAAAATCTGATCTTAATAGATAATTTTATCAGAACTCCTTACCAAACACCACAAAAAAGTTCTATCAGATCTTAGCAAAAAAAAAAAGGAAAAAAAACTAAACACACCACCTAAACGTGACCATGATATTTTTCTAAAGACTTTGATTTAACAAGTTAAGACTTATTTTTCGTTATCCAGTGTTGGATGAAACATTTATGTAATGTTGTAACTATTTCTCAAATCAAGTATCATGTTGTTCTACAATCTTATTCGATGTTTCCGAACCGTCACACCTCGCGTTTCCGCCTTAGGCGGGGTGTGGGCGGGGTGTGACATAATTACTGATAGCTAGCACGGACGCATACAATTTGAGTTCTAGGATATCTGGGTGAACTAGTAGTGCTCCGTCGTTAACAACTCCATTAAGAAAGTTGAGCATCGTGATCCTTGTTGGCGTCACATGGTAGTTTATTTTTAGTGATAATTGGTAGTTGTTGTTTGCCATTGAAGTTGATGAGATAGCAATGGAAGAAGAAGATAAATATAATAGGAATTGAAAAAGATGGTAAGTGAATGTAGTATCTAGGTTGTATTCAAATGGTTTACTTGGGGCATTTAAATCAATTATAACTATACATTTGTTACACATATAATTGTTTTTAAGATACATACGTGTTAGGTTGGTTAGTGCACGTAGGAAGATCTATTTTGTTAGGTCACCATATTGTAAACACAAGTATAGAAATAAGATGAGAAATAGAGTTTGGTTGATTATAATAAATGAGTGTTAGGATTGTATTTTATTTATAAAAAGTGTCGGTCATTAATATATTGTAATAGGTTGCTTTAGAACATTATTTCATGTCATTTAGTTCAAGTATTCATGTTTAGTAAAAGTCTAAGGGCCATTAGTGTAATAATGTAAAATTCAAGTGAAGCCCTAGACTCCTAGTATAAATACTCTTGTAAACCTGTCATTTGATGTTGGTTTGTTCTCTTGGTAATCAAATAGTATTTCATTTCACACACATGAGTTCCTCCCACTTTCTTTCTCTACTCTCTTTCTCTCTCTAGAATAACGCCATGTTAGTTAGTGATTAAGGTTGTTCTACGGTCCTACAAGTGGTATCAAGAGCCTAAGGATAATTTTAGGTTGTTTTAGATAGTATTTGGGTGAAAAATCTTGGTTTCGTGGCTGTTTTAGTGATTTAGGGCTCGTTAATATTGAGTTTTATCGAGTAAGCTTTGTTCTTTATCGAGTAAACCTNCTTAGTATTTCAGCTAAGGACTCGTTCTTTAAAAGAAAGGAAAGTGCTACGCAAAAATGATTTTCATCAACAAAGTGCACTAATCCTAAAAATGGACACTGTTGTACGCCTCAGTGCGACATTCCTACTCAAACAAAGAGAAGTCTTTGTTTTTCAAAACCCTTGATGCAAAATTCAACAAATATATAATTACTTACATTTTTCGAATTTTTGCTCAAGAAGACTCCTTTCCTCTAAACTCATTGCAAAAGCTTAAAATTCTCACAAAAATATGCGAGTTCTGAGGGGGAGTATTATAAAAAGGAAAATGTTCCGATTTCATGCAAAACAAAATCCGTCTATCTCTCGAAAAAGCTTTGTATTTAATCAGTTGATATCAAAAATATCCCGGTATGCTATTTTTGAGGGGGAGAAGACGTGATTAAATGTGATCAAAAATGTTCAAAAGTTGTGGCAGAATCTCGAGCTCGTAAGTAAAGACATAAAAGTCTTATACTAGACTCAGAATTGACTCTCGAATTGACGAAACAAAATGTTAGTATTAGAAAGGATTTATCCAAGTAGAAAAGTACCATTTCGAGAAACACTTAATTAGATGTTTACCATGACGGGTCTAACTTCCTTTTTAGGAATGTTAACAACTTCAAGTTAGTTATTAGAGCTAGTTATCACCTAAAAGCTGATAATGGATCTCTTTAACCAAGCAACGTAAACGTGTCCCTCGGGTATATGTCTATTAAGAGTGGATCAATTCAAAAATTGCCAACTCTACCCAACATGTGCAAATTTATCTTAACATATCATGAGCACATGTGAAGGGGGAGTATTTCAAAAGTGCAAAACTCTCAATGTGTTAACAAAAATGTGTTTTATGATCATAAACACTTTGAGAGATTTTCAAGCAAAAGGTTTATGGCAACAATAGGATAGTCATGGTGATATAAGGTGACTAAGGTTAGGAAAAACCGTCCTATGATCCGCCAGAACCGGAGGGATCTACCCAAGGACAATTCCAATAGATAGAATTAGAAGTCCTTAGGTATGATTTGAAAAAAGGAGTAAAGAATGAAAGGGAAAGAAGGGGTTGAAGAATTAAAAAGAAAAGAAATGAGAAAGGGTGAAAAGAAATGAGCCCTCCATATGTTCAACCATAGGTCAGACACAGGGTTCAATTCATTTGCTACAGATTGTTACTAAGGTGACATCGGTATTGAAGACAAGACGTCATGGACCCAGTGACGCGCTGCAATTAAACCTTCTAGCCACTCGGGTATCTCTCAAAAGATACTTGTTTCATTCTCACGGAGAACCGTTGTAATCTATTGACCACTCACTCCGAGTGTGTTGATATTGAAAAGGAGGTACTCTGTTCCATTCCTCTGATGACTAAATGTGCACTTATTGAGTCTAGAGCCAATAGATTTAAAAGTTTAACGAGGGTGTATGGTGATGGTACCGTATGCTCTTATACTCTCTCCCCAGTGAGTAAGATTCTAATCATATCTATATTTGTTTATAGTATACCATATATATTATGTGGCTAGCGTGGAAAAGTAAATATTATCTTCTTTTTCTGACTTCTTTTTCATCTGTTTCTGAATTTTTTTTGAACAGATATTTCATTTCACTCCTCAAAAATGGAGGTAATTTGAACACAACAAGTTACAACGAACATAATGGGCAAAATCGAAACCGATTTGCCAAACAAAATACACGAGGTAACAAGTTAAGCCAAAACAAGACAAACAAGACATACACCGTAATGGTTGTGACAGACTACAACAACACCATACAAGGGTGGGGGGAATCACCAAGGTGAGCTTTTGGTAGACACAACCATATGAAGGTGTAGCTTGACAAAAGTACATAAAGTACATAAAACATACAAAGAAGATAAAACTAGGCATCCTTAAAGGAGCCAGACCTAAACCTAATAGATCTAAATTTTGTAGGACCTTTATTAGATCAAACTAACACACAAATATGATAGTGAAGAGAGGTGCGGCGCGAGGATGTAGTGAGAAATGAAACTTTATTCAAAACACACTCTCTCAATCACCATCATATTTTTTTGTTAGTTTGATCTAATAAAGGTCCTACAATTGGTATTTGTTAGGAATACGATTTTTGTATAAGAAAGATTCGGTCACCCCAGACATGATTAAGCATTGTTTAGCTCGTAGTAGTTACATTAGTTAGTTATACGTAGTTTAGAATTAGATTAGTTCACGGAAGAAGGACGGGTCTTTACCCACTGTATACCTGATCCGCAGCCCAAGTGGCACGCCCTAGTGGCAAAACTCATGTATATAAATCCCTCTCCATCCTTGGAGAGGGTAAGCCTTCTCTCATAATTCTATTTTCTTTTTTTTGGTTTTCTCTCAAGGCTTCATCTCTTTCTCTCTCTAACTTTCTCCTCTTACATTTCTTCTCTTTTTCTTACTTGCATCGAACCCATACCACAATATAAACGTGTTTGTTGAGCGTACTAGTATGCCCTACATTGGTATCATGTCAAAGAGCCATGTTACATCCCTAGGGATTGTAGGACTGTGGTGTATGGTTCGTTTTCGGTTTCTACTAGTCTACTCATTTTAGAGGCTGTCGCTAGTGATGCTTGTGTTCCTCCCTCTTGGACTTCTAGGATTAGACAGGGGTTAGATTTCATCTAGTTTATCAGTTGGTGGCTAAATCTAACGCTTGAGTCAGTGTACGAGTGGTATGTGCTTATTCACTACCTTTTATTCAAACCATTTTCAGGCTCTAATAAGCACCAAAAACTAACGTTAAACCGCCGAAAAGATACGTGTTTTTTGTGTTGGTTGAGCCTGTGCAGGTAAGGAATTGCAAAAACAA
>LBNU01037349.1:26042-38290 GCA_014162995.1 Artemisia annua | reverse complement strand
TGCAGAAAAGACTGTTTCTCTGCAAGGTACTGCTCTAGATGACTCAGATCATGGTGTTAGTCAACCACCCACCCCCAATGATTATACTTCCACAGATGGAAATCAGACATCTGGAGGAGATGAGGTTGTGATGGCTGATGAGGATACTCCTGATGAAGATGAAGTTATGGACAATTATGCTTTGACAAGAGAATTGAAGAGACTGAAAAGAGCTTATGATGATCAAGCTACTGCTTTGACAAATCTTCAAAAGAAGTACAAGAATTTGAAGAAATTGGTTAAGTCTCTCATTCAAAATTCTTCAGAAGGTCTCCAGAAGTTTAAGTCAAAGAAGAGGAGGCTAAGAAAGCTATCTTCATTCACATTGGGGAGGAATAAGGAAGATGTGAATTTAAATGAAGATGCTGGTAATAAAGATGATTTAAATGAAGATATTGTTGATGAAGATATTGTTCCAGATCAAAAAACTGTGGATGAAAAGACTGTTGATCAAAGTACTGATGCTATTGATCAAGATGCTGATGTTAATCTTCCTCAGGTATCACTTGAAGAACAAGTTCTTCATCAAGATACTGAGCATATAAATCTTCAAGAGGATGATACTCAAGCAAAAGATGGTAATAATGAATTGGGATTGGAAACTACTGGTGTTGAAATTCAACAAGATGCTGTTCAAAGTACTGATCCAGGAACTCTAAGACAACACTTAGTCACACCAAGGACTATAAATTTTGATGAAGATGTGGGTCCTTCTAATCCAGTTCAAGAAAAGGAGGTCATGAAACCTTCTAGTAGTGATGATGAAACCATTGCTGAGATCATACTGAATATGTCAAGACCTAGAGGTATTAGTATTTTTGAAGTTGAACAACCTCAAGATCTGCAACCTTCTCCTAATACTACTCAAAAAATTGATCCTAAAGATAAAGGAAAAGGAATCCTGGTGGAATCAGAGAAGAAGAAGAAAAAGAAATTATTCACTATGGAGCAGATAAGGGCTTATCAAGAAGCTCAAAGTGAAGCAGCTGTTAAGAAGCTTCAAGCAGAACTTGATGCTGAGTATGAAAAAGAAAGACAAGAAGCTGTTGTTCAACCAAAGAAATCAATGACAAAGGCTCAAGAACGAAATTTTTATATGAGCTACTTGAAAGGAAGAGGATACAAGGGTCTGAACAAGTTAAATCTTTCACAGATGAAGGAACTATATGATGCTGTCAGAGCTGAATATCAAAGACAAGNAGACAAGAAGCTGTTGTTCAACCAAAGAAATCAATGACAAAGGCTCAAGAACGAAATTTTTATATGAGCTACTTGAAAGGAAGAGGATACAAGGGTCTGAACAAGTTAAATCTTTCACAGATGAAGGAACTATATGATGCTGTCAGAGCTGAATATCAAAGACAAGTAGATGCCATTGTTGGTTATGATACTGAAGAAGGAAGGAAGCTAATGGAAGAAAGCAACGAAAGAAAGAGAATAACAACTAGGTCACAGTCATCAAAGAAGTCTAAGCCTACTATAGAGTTAAGGACCAATACTGTTGATGAACTGAGAAATTACTTAAGAGTTGTTGATTTTGAGCTTCCTAAGTCAGAAGAAGTTACTACTACAAAGTCAAAGATATCTGATTTAGAGGTTATTGAATCAGAAAAAGATGGTGATTATTTTGTTTTCAAAGAAGACAACCTTTCCTTGAAGATAAAGCTTACACATGGAAACTTGAAATCAAACAAGTAGAATTCAAGTTAGGGGAGGATTGTTGGGGTATAAAAGATCAAAGTACTGCTGAAGACCAAAGTGCTGCTAAAGTGTTTAAAGTCAAAGTACTGCTTGTGATCAAAGTACTGCTCGTTGATAAAGTCAAAGTATTGCTTGAAGATAAAGACTGAAGATTAGATTAGGAATATTATGTATAATCTAGAATATTCTAAAGTTAGAGTTTGTATACTTGTCGTTCAAGTATTGTAAACCGACTAGGGTTTTCCTTGTGCCTATAAAAGGATCCCTAGGTCATTATTAGAGATACAAATACTTTTAGAGAAAAGCTAAAGTTCGATATTAGCTATATTAGGGTTGTTTGTGAATCTGTACAATTAGCAGGTTCAAAGTTTGGTTAATATAAAGTGTTGAAGTTGTTATAATTCTTCTTAGCTTTGTTAAGTAATTCCGCATACTTAATAGAGTAATTCAGTATTTCATCATTAGTAGTTTAGGATTTATCCAACACTGCTAAACCTTAGATAAGCTATAATAAAGTAGTTTGGTCAGAGTATAACGATCCAACAATTATGATAGTCTTTTTATAGTTGTAGTAATGTCCTTTACTTTTAAGTTATTTTCATTTTTTTTTCTTTTCTCAAAAGTAGAATGTTTATTTCTTGTCTTTAATTTGACATTTGTCAAAATTAAATTTTACTAGAAATAAAAATCAATTCTACTAAATTAGGCATTTTGTGGATTGACTTTTAGGAGTATAATGTGAGCTCTCATTTGCTCATAACTTGCTCTATACTTGTTTCTTGTTGCAACTAACTCTCTTTTGTATGTCCAAAATCCATGAATCCTCACTTGGCCCTCCATTTAGGGGGAGTATTGTCCAAGGGGGAGCATTTGCATAATTCCGCTTCGCATATCTTCTTTTTGTTTCGACAAAAAGGGGGAGAAAATATATTTTAACTTATGAAACGTACAATGATTTTCATCAAATAAGTAAAACAAGTTAAAATATAAACTTTTAAAGACTTAACACTAAAATTAGCGATTTACCTAAAAATAAAGTTTATGTTTTGTCATTAACAAAAAGGGGGAGATTGTTAATACAAATATCGCCTAAAAACGTTATTTATATTTTACGATCTTTGCTAAGTTTTGTTAACGACAAAGTGTAAACTTTAGTTTTTAGTAAAACATGATTATAAATTAAGTCTTGCTTAAACTAGAATTTATCTCATTTGCTACACTTACATATTAAACATAACATTGTTATATTTCTAAATATAGAATATATAACATGACATCATGACATGCATCATGAGCATTTATGGAAAGATTTCTTAGTTGACTATCCATAATGTTTCTTACACATTTAGAAGGTTTCTCACTCTATCTATTGTGTGTTGACTAGAACAAACATGACTTGACATTGTTTGATATGGAAAGATTTCTTATAGTCTTTGACTGTCAGACCTGGCGGAACCCTTAGGGTACAAGGGCGGAACCCTTGTTTTGGTTCTGCCGGATCCGCCAGTCTGCTGGTTTGGTTGGCTATAAATACCAAGCCACTTGCAAGAAATCACCCATCACTTTTAGTTATACTTTGCATATAAACTCTCATTTATCTCATCTAACTCAGTAGCAACTCACTTGTGTGATTCTCTTATGCAGAAAGGAAGTTCACAAGTTCATCCGAGAAGTTACAAGTTTCAACTCAACGTTGCAAGACTTGTTAGACTTCCATTGTGTAAACTCATATAGTTTATACTTTATTTGTTTATTGTTAAGAAGTGATCGGTTAGTATTTTAGTCCTCAAAATACATTAAGTGATAGGAGTGGTTGTACCTTGTAAAAGAACTCGACATCTAGCTTAGTGCCGGAAATAGTGAATAGGCGACGTTAGGTTGGTTCTACCTTGAACTAGGACCCAGTATTTAGCTTTGTACCGGATAAAGTGTAAGCGACGATTGTAAGGGTTTCTCCACTGGTGAAAGGAGCTTGTTGACTAGTGCTTGAAACTCTCGAGTTGGAAACTCGGGGCGTGGAGTAGGGCAAGAAAAAAGAGTCCTTGTAGCCGAACCATGATAAACAATCGTGTTGTGGTTTGATCGTTTCTCTCTTTATACTTGCATATTAATTAGGGTTAATTAGTTAGAATTGTTGGTTACATGTAAAGCTTTTCAAAGATTAAAAAGTTAAAAAGTGGTAAACTATTCAACCCCCCCCCTCTAGTTTTCCACAATACCCTATGTCAAGTTATTGATGATTCTATAGTAAATAATATCTTAGTAAATACTGACGTGATAGAATTGCAATTTTCAACCTGCCAATGAACATTAAACAATCACCAGAGCATAGGGGTGTTAACGAGTCGAGCAATTAACGAACTACTCGAGCTCGAGATCGTATAAGTCGAGTTCGAGCTTTAAGTATTCGAGTTCGATTCGAGTTTGAGCAAAAAATAATGCTCGATAAGTTTAACGAGCCGAGCCAAAAAATTTAATACTTGACTCGGATCGTTCGAGAGCTCGTTTAATAGTCACGAGCCAAACGAGCTCGAGCTTTCTAGTCGAACGAGCCTACTATTAGACATAAGCATACGTGCATAAATTAAAACATGTAGTATTGGATGTAAAAAGGTTTCGAACTCATGACCACTGGTTTAATAGCAGAGAATGTCAACCAATTGAGCCAAGATCTTATTGTTGTAACTAATTCCCTAGGTAATTAATATACTCAACCACGATGCTTTATAATATGCTTAATTTGTCTAATTCATTGTGCAAGTAATTGATTTTTTTCCTCTAACCAATTTAAGGATCAATAAGACAATAATTAATAAAATCAAGCATACCATAAAAATTTAATGATCAATAACTAATAAAATCAACTAAGATACAGATGCAAATATATGAGATATCATAAACTTGATTTTGAAAGACATATCAATTAAGCTAAATCATAAAAATAATTTTGGAAGACATGTTTAATTATCATCATATGATCATGTTAAGAGATAACATGTTGATTACTTATATGATCTTTTGTGTGTGATTTTTATGTATTATACAATATTTTTTAGTGCCATCGATTAACATTGAATGTCAGCCCAGTCCTCACATCCTTTTATAAGTCGTCGATGTATGTACTAATATATGAGATATCATAAAATTGACTTTGGAGGACATGTTTGATTATCATCATACGATCATGTTAAGAGGTAAAATGTTTATTACTTATATGATCTTTTGTAAGAGTTATATGTATCAGATAACAATAGTTTTCAGTGTCATCCATTAACATTGAATGTCAACCCAGTCTTCACATCCCTTTATAAGTTGTCGATGTTAATGAGCATTGTGATCCTAAATTCCTAATGATGTTATTATGAGCACTGTCATCTCGAATTCTCGATGACGCCGATGTTAAAAGAGCACTCTAAGTTGTCCATGACTTTTGGTATGAACAATCAACCATATAGTGTGACACCGCACCCAGAGTTCTTAACCGAATACGATGAACAATGAACACTCTTAAATTTTAATTATCGGCAATCAACCACACACTAACACAAATTCTAACTTGTTATCACGTTAAGGTTGTATTTCACTCTATTTGTGAGTGTTTAATTATATACGTCAGACATTCGATTATGAAATTTTTAGTGTGAATACAATTATACAACGAACGGTCTCACGCGTCACGCCCAACATTTGAAATGTAAATCACGTAATGATAATTCTCGGCAATCAACCGCACAGTAACACAAATTCTAACTTGTTATCACGTTAAGGTTGTATTTCACTATACTTGTGAGTGTTTAATTCTATACGGCTGAAATTCGATTATGAAATTTTTAGTGTAAATACAAGTATACAATGAACGGTCTCACGCGACATGCCCAACATTTGAGTTGTAAATTACGTAATGATAATTCTTACCAAAATGACCAATAGTATAAATATTCATCACGTTTTTCATATTATGGTGATGGAATAGAGCTTTTGATGAGATGGCATATGATGGTGGAGCTTTTGAATAACAATGGGAATGTGTTTTATGAACTTTGGTTATTTTGTTTGGTCTGTTCTTTAAGTTCTTTTGATGTAATCTATTGCTTTGTTTAAGACTTATCATTTTGTAGATCCTTGGATCAATTGTTCTTTGAGTTATTTCCATGTATTGTTATGCTTTTGTTTAAGATTTGGTTGTCATTTTGGAGATACTGTGATTAACTTTTCAACCATAAAACATGTTTCACTTTGTTAGCTTGGGTGTATGGTATTTTATTTTTCTCAATGGTTCTCAGTAAAAACACAAAACAATAAACGAACTAATCGAGCTCGAGTACATAAACGAGCAATTTTAGCTCGAATAAAAGATAGATACTTAAATAAACAAGTATCAAGTTCGAGCTCGAACAACATTCTGATACCCGATCTCGAGTTCGAGCGACACTAAGAAAAAATATTCAAGCTCGAGTCAAGCTCGAGGAGGATAATAGTCTCACGAGCCGAGCCTAAATAGCCTAATACTCGACTCGACTCGGATCGTTAACACCCCTACCAGAGCACATAAGAGGAAGATGATTTAAAACCAACAGGTTTTCCAAGAAATCACAAACTATTTATATGAAAGTGTACAAAATTCTTTACACGAAAACGAAACTGAGATTATGGTAATGAGAACGATACCTGATGTGCTATCGTTGTGTAGGTAATTTTTGTATTCAAGTTTTAAATTTATATTTTCTGACTTTACCTATAACAAACACTATGCCGACTTTACCTATAACAAACACTAACGGATAATTACCCGATCGATGGTGAGCTAGTTGGTAAGTAGGGTGTCGATCACTAAGAGTGGAACGTTAACACTTTAAATCTACCAGTATTTTAATTCTACAAGTTAGTCTAATTAAACCTAATTCTAACGCAGCAAAGGGGTTTCAGCTTGAGAGACTGGCACGAGGTTTAGATTTAATAAAAACTGTAAATGCAATGAGACAAATAACACATACAAGCAGGAACATATATAATAAATAAGAGGTCAAGCCGATAGTAAGGAAAACATATTAGCCATTGTTTAGTCATATAAGATGTTTGATAAGTCTAAGACCTGTAGCGACGGTACTTACAACCTGGCGTGGTCTGTCCTAGATCTAGGCATCCTTAGACTCTAGATTTTTGTATTAAGTATTTTTCAATAGGATCTAATCCTGTCACGATTAGTCGAAATCCGCATAAAGCTACTTAATGATTATCAATTTATCATTTATCCCTTCTAGGGCTTATATTAACATATTAGCAAATTTGAATGAAGTAATAAACGTAATCAAAACACAGGCTTAAGCTGCATATCAAATTAGAACAAATCAAAACATCAAATAATCATTAAACATGGCTAATACCTACATGTATTAGCCCATAATCTCAATCATAATACAAGATAACATATTCAGAAAGATTTAAGTGTAAATCAAAAGAGAAAGATACACTAACCGAATGATTAAAGTGTACTAAAGTGAATTAAGTGAATTCTCCTATGTAATTATGCATTAGCAGGACCTTCTTGTTCTTCTTTATGTCCCTGTCGCATACTTGGTGGTTATGTGCTCTCCGAAAACTGGACTTAGGGTTTTCTATTTATACTTTTCGAATACGGTCGACACGGCGTATCAGATTAGTTCGATACGGCGTATAAAGGTAACTTCGCGTGCGGTCCAAGATTATTATATTCCAAAATATTCGTACACTGCCATAGTGATACAACGTATCATAAATCTTCATACGGCGTTGATGTGCGTGTGCTATGCGTTGTAGTATAGGGGTGGTTCTTACACCTTATCAAGTTTTAAATTTATATTTTGCCGACTTATCCTATAACACTGATGCGTGGATTGCGGTCTACGCAAAAGGTTTTACTTCTCAAGGGATCTTGAGAAGCTTGCAATCCCCACCAGGCAGTGTACCTGACCGATGTAGTATAGTGAGTGGCAAGTACCGGGGGATTGATTGTTCTCTCGGGGAATAGTGTTCGTTAGGATTGAAACTAATCTAACTAGGTCTAGGGGTGAGAGATGATTCTTTTTGTATTTTTATATTTTATGGAAAGCAAGTAAAAATCTCGGGTATTGGAAGAGTGGGCGGAATTAGTTGCTAGTCAACTAACCCAAATAACTACTAATGCAAACAAAATAAATAACAAGAAAATAAATATGAGAACTTCTAATATGGAGGAAAGCGTGTTTACTTAGATTTCCTTACTCCCTGGTCATCTTTTATTAATTAATTGGTTTGTCACAATTGCATAGGTGAAGGGTTGAATTCCTTAATACCATTCGTGGGGCCGTGTACGATCTTCCCCAACTCTATAAGCTTCTATCTCTTCCTATGACAACACGTTTAGTATCCTATCATGGCCTCATTAATAGTCACTTATGCATTGAATACAACCAATAAAACCGTAAACACATACGATTACGTTTCTTAAGACGTTCAAGCAAGTTACCATATAGGAGATTAGCCAGTTTTCTTAAGCATAACGTTAAAATCAATCACCCACAACAATTAATGATAAACCAACAACCAATGATCAATAACTAGGTTTCATTAGATCTAAGCAAACACAAGTAAATCTAAGCTAGCATGTTAAAAGAAAGAAAAGCATACAATATAATCAAACAACACATAGACATATTGAATGATTAAAGGATAACTTATCTTTAATTGAACATGGAAGAAAAGAGGGTTCGGAACCCTAAAAATACTGCAAAAGTCGCCTAGAATTCGTACCAAAAGTTCCCTACCAAAAGTCCTCTCTTATGAATGAAAAATCGAAAAGTATATATAGAATTACAAAGGTGACGTCGTCCCCTTTTAATGGTTGACGCCGTCATCTCGCCGTATCTAGGGTTTCTTGTCGTCCAATCCATCTTCTTGACACCGTCTCCTTGTAAAGTTTTTGGGCCGTCACGCTTTAGAATAATACGTGACGGCCTACTCCTGGTATAAAGTGACGCCGTCACATTGATGCATCCAAATTCTTCTGGCGCGTCAAGTGTAAAAGTGATATCCACCTCTTGCCTTAAAGAGTGATGTCATCCCTTTGTAGAGCTTGACGCCGTCAGGTACAATTTCCAGCTTGGATTCTTGACTTTGTCGTTTTCTTCATTTTATTGCTCCAAAAACGTCCAAAATGCTTCCTTTTCTAGAATTCTTCTCAAAAGTAGCTAAAATGACAAAAGGAACGATTTAAGGTAATATTTGATCATAATATCATGACTTAGGGCTTAAATGACCCCTTAAAAGCGTAACAAATTTCTCCTTATCAAACACACACTAACGAGCAGTGCACCCGATCAATATGTAGATAGTTGGTAAGTAGGGTGTCGATCACTAAGAGTGGAACGTAATATCTAGTTGGTCTATAAGTATTTTAATTCCTAAGTTAATTTTACAACCTAATCTAATGCAAATGGGGGTTTAGTCTGAGAGAATAGCACGATTTGGTTTGATTAACTAAAATTATAAAACTAATGAGATAGAATACAACGAATGGTGAACACGTACACAGATAGATAATAGATACAGATAGAAGGCCTGACTAATGATTATGTAGCTTGTCACTTGTTTTATTGCTAGTTTTATATGATGAGTGTGTAATCTTATGTGTCTCGTTGGATCTTAATTATAGGCGAGTAAACCCTTAACGATCACTTATGTCTATGAATTATTTAACTAACTTATTAAGCTAGTGAAGTAATTGTTGGAGGAGGTATGGCAGCCCCAAACAAGCCACAGCTAGACACAGAGGTTATCAATGCACATATAACAAGAACCAAATAAACATCATATAAACTTTAATCGATGGGAAAGCAACTTTAAGGGGAGCAATATGGCGGTCACAAGCCCATGAATCCCGATGGATTAAAGCTTACTATTACAATATAACAAAACTACTTAATATAATTAAAACACAAGAAGGACCTTCTTACTGCTCTAAGATCTTCAATGTGGTGTGTCTTGTGTTGCCTTTTCATTGTTATTTTTCTCTTTAGGGTTTATGCAGCAGCTTCTATCACTTTTGGCACACAAAATTCGACTGTATCTTAGGGTATTTATTGTTTATGTCATAGGACACGATGCGGCGCATCAACTAAGTAGATGCGGCGCATGTACTTAACTTCGTGTGGGGTCCAAGATTTAAATATCTTGGATTGTCCTTGGTTAAGTCTTGATAGTGATACGTCATATGTCAGAAGTGTAATGCGGCGTATCTGGAGTAGAACAAGTTGGTTCTTCTTCATTGACCAAAGTTTCATATGCGGCGCATGATATAATTAGATGCGGCGCATTCTTCAAAGTCAGGCAATGGTCTTCGAATTCGTCCAAGTATGATGATACGGCGTATCTGTCTAGAATGATACGGCATATCTTCTTGAGTTCAGTAGACTTTTTCCATCTTGATCATTTTTGTAACACCCCCAGAAATTTGTTTAACAGCGGAAGACTTAATCTGGGTGTTACGTAGAGGATCACCATCATAATTATAGAAAACGACTCAAAGAGACGTTTTTAAGTTCATATTATTGAATTCAAATGCAAGGATGTTCAATAGTTATTACATCACATTGATGTTTTGAAATGACTGATTATTAATGTTACACCACCGATACAAAGGTCAAATGCCCACTCCATGCCTCCTGAGCTTGCTTCAGTTACCTGAGATACATGCTAAAAAGTCAACAAAATTGTTGAGTGAATCTATAGCGTTTATAATTAAGATGAACACAATCAAGTATGTCACAGGTGTATAGTAGTTTGTTACGTATGCTTACTGCCATAAGTCTCATGAACACAACGTTAACAAGTATGTGAGCCGTGTAATGGCATCAACATAGTATAAGTTGCCTTGGGGAGGAGTTTGCCAGTTCTCCTAGTGTATCAAATAATAGTGCACTTTTCTACCAAGTCTAGGCTAGAACAAATGGTTCTGTCAAGCACCAATAGATCTATTCACAGTTATTCGCGTTCACTCGCAAGTGACTAAGGTTCATGATAGAAGGGACTTTCAAGTTGGCGGGGTGTCTTATGCAATACTTAGTTAGCATACAATGGTGTATAAATACTTGATCGAAACTATGTTCATATAGTGTAGCATGTATCCCACCCACATAGTTTGTAAAACATGTAAAAAGTGTGGAACTATTGACTCACCTCAGATGAGTGGTGTATGTAGGCAAATAAGTATGTCAGGTGCAACTGGTGAATGGCTCCAACACGCAACCTGGATAATATGAGAAACCTTAGTTTCCTGTAGTGGTGTGGTTTGTATTTGTGTAATGCCTTAAGTACAAAAACAATATTATACATAATATTGTCTTGTCTTTATGTGTGATGATGGTAAGTCGTGCCAGACTTATAGAGTTGTATACTCTAGCTGGGTGTAGAGTTTTCGGTCATTGATCTTGGTGAAAGTGATATATCAATAAGATATGTGAATAGTGTTCTTCCATTATCTCGGAAATTTATTTATTCAGTGTTAGTTCTTATTAAAATATTTATTTTATCAAGTTTAGTGAAATTACAACTTTAACCCTTAAACTTTATAAAGTTTACATTTATAACCCAAAAGTTTATAAAGATGACATTTAAGTACCTCAAGTTTATAATTATTTTATTTATAACTTTACTTTGTCAAAATAACAGTTTTGACACCCTTGTTACAATATTTACACTTTTAGTCCTTGTACTTTCAAAGTTGACACTTTTAGTCCTTATAAAATGTATATTTACTTTTTTAGTACTTATAATATCAAAATAGTCAATAAATGACAAAAATATTCTAAATATACTGTTTTAACACTAAGTTTTCAGAATTTACAGTTTTGGTCCTTGTAGTTTATAAACTTTGCAAATCTAGTCCTTTATATGTAGAATGTTCATTTTTGGTCCTTATACCTCCAAATTTTTACAAGTGACCCAAAATAGTTTATACTTACTGTTGGTAACCTTAAGTTACAAAATTTACAGTTTCAACCCATAGTTTCCAATATTGGCAGTTTTAGTCCATAGACTTTATACCTTTTTACATTTTTAGTCCAAAATACCATTTTAACTTATGACCTTATTCCAAATAGTTTATTAAATGATCAGAAGCTTAGAAAATGTTGTAAGAGCTTATCAATTAGCTTAAAGCTTATTTTTAGTGTTAATGGGCCTGAAGTGAACTGTTAAGGTCCATTGGGTCTTCTGTGGGTCCAGTGGGCTTCCAACTGGGTTTGGTAGTTCTTGGGCTCATGTTGGGCCTTGCCAAAATGAGGGTGAGGGGTGTTGGGCCGTGGAACAGGCCAAAACCTTTTATGAGTTTGATGGGCTTTAGCCCATTAAGGGTGTTTGGTTGTTTCTGTGAACGAACAAAGCAGCCACAAAATGAGCTTGTGAATCAGCTTATACAAGCTTGTGAGAGTGTGAGATTTGTATAGCTTGCTTGTTGAGGTTCCATAGAATCAGTTGGTATATATATATATATA
>LBNU01037348.1:22703-55921 GCA_014162995.1 Artemisia annua | reverse complement strand
AATTTACTCTACCAATAAGGCACATATAGGTTTTCGTTAACCATAAATAAAGAGTAAAATAGATTTCTTTTCTTTCACTATAAATATAGTTGTTTCTCTATACATATTTGTTTTAATCTAAATATCGATCGATCATGGATGTAATACCTTCGAACATCATATTTGACATCTTTTCAAGAGTACCAGCTAAATGTTTGGCTCGTTCCCGGTGTGTATCAAAACTATGGTGCGAGTACATCAATGATCCTTACCTTATGCTCGTTCATGATGAACGAGTCCCAGAAGAACCTATAACCATCTTACACTATTCTCACCTTTTTCTTAATAAAAGAACCCGCAGCTTACGTTTCCATGTCCTAAAATCTAAACAGACCGGAACTACTCATACTTATGTCTTGGAGCCGAAAGAAGTCCCGTTTTCGGAGTTTTTGCGTAAGAACCCTTTCTCTGCATCTTCATACATGAGAACTGAAGTCCGAGGTTCTTGCAATGGGCTGATGTGTTTGTCACGAGACGAATATGTTGATCATGGCCATGATTTAGTAACCACGTTGATTGTGGTCCATCCTCTAAGGAGAAAATGTTACGAGCTTCCACCTCTTCATATGCGTTGGATGTTCGGAGAGTCATGTGGGCTTGGTTTTGATGCTTCGACCAACACTTTGAAGATGGTCTGTGTTTTGTGTAACCCTGATGTGGTGAAGAAGAATCTATGCACAATGGTGCATGTATTTGGTACAAACTCATGGCGGGAAATACCCCAAGTCCCGCCTTATCCCACTAAAGGTAAAGCTGTATTCGCTAATGGTTGTTTGCATTGGTTGGTTGATTATCGTGGCATCAAAACCAAAGATGTTGGAACTCTGGTAATATGTTTTGATGTAGAAAAAGAAGAATTTGGGTTGATTGGTTCTCCGAAAAAAAATTGCATTCGCGATCATCACTTGGTTGATCTCAATGGTGAGGTTGGATACGTGTGTTGTGAGACCTGGGAGGTTTGGGTACTGAAGCAGAAAGAATGGGTACTACACTGTCGATTTGAAGAACAAAAATTTCCTCATGGCGACATTGAGGTTTCGGGGTGTTGGAATAAAGACGGGGACATGTTAATAAGAAACAGAGGCGATGGAAAGTATAGGTTCTTCGTTTACAACCTCAAAAGTGGTGTTCTACATGAAACCAACATTGTTGTTCCGGATTATACATGTGACCCGAATATTTTTATGCATCCCAATAAGCTGTTTTCCATCCATGGCATCGGCACAAATTCCTTCCCGATGAAAAAGGCAGATATGAATAAAAGTTATTGCCAGCGGTTACTATCTTTAAATTAGGTATTAGAATTCAGATTCGTATTGCTTTTAATGTTTTTGTTCCAGATTTGTATTTCAGTCACTGGTTTTTGTATTTTCTTGCATCCGTTTGATTGCTTTTAAAAACTATCCGTTTGATTGTATTTTCTAACTGCTTTCAGTATAAGTCATCTTAAAGACAAGGCGGCATGGTTTAGCTACAGAAACATGTGTTTTACCATTATATCTCCCGGATTTATTTGATCAATCATGTATACTACAGAAACGTCACTCACCCTATAAGAAATTTAGGGTAAATCAATGCACAAATGAACCGGCTATATTGATGATGGCCAACATACGAATGCAGCATCACCCATTAAAAAAACGCCTCAAAAATGTCTCATGAATTGCATGCTACCAGGCTATAGATACTTGTTCAGCTTAGTAGACATTGTAACACTCGCACCAAATCATCTCTCGCACTCATAATCAAATATATATTTATAGTAATTGCATAAACTTCTGTGACCGACGAAAATTTTACTTTTGGAAGCTAATAGAGAAAAAATCATATATGTCTGCTGTTACTGAAGTCAAGTAACCAGAGGATTTACCAGATCCTGTACCCATCGCTCTACCCATATACAGGTAATTTGGTAGTCCTTTGTCCTTTTCTTCAGTTCTGGCTGATAGACCACTAACATATACAGTAGTTAACAATCACATGATTCACGCACAGAGCCACCGCTAAAGTTGTCAAACCATTTACTTATCAATGGGTCAAAAAAGGTTGCAAGATGCCGAAAGTCAATTTTCAGTTTTAAAGAAAGATTTAGACATCTATTAAGAAAGAAAAACTTACCTCCAGATATATTAAGACGCATAGGAATCAGCCCAAACTCCAGATTTGACTTGGAACCCATCCTTTTTTGATGATGCAACAGAAGTTTTATGATTTTGATTGTATAAGCTGTTGCCACTATCCATGAAACTCTGGGCAGTGGGCTCTGCAGAGGACGCAGAACCAGTATGAGAAAAAAATGAACCAAAGAAGTCGGAATTATCAACATTGTTTATTGGAACAGCAGCAAATGGATCAACAGATTGGATGTTAGATTCTGTGGGCTTCATCTCAGGTGCCACTACTTGCAGCAGCAGCAGGTGGAGCCACAAAGAGATCAACTTTAGTCTGCACAATTCATAATATGCCAACAATTTTATAGATAAAGATCATATTTGAGATATATTAGAGTTGATGAAACTGAGTTTACCATGGGCGCACGTTGTGCCACACTTGTCGGTGCAGATACAAAAGCAACATCAGCAAACAAATCAACTTCTTCTGATTTACTATTTCGATTTAAATCCTGTGAGGGGACAGGTTTTGGTGCATCCAATAGGTCACCAATTAAACTATCTCCAAACAAATCCACTTGTGGAGAGCAACATAAATAAACTACCGTGTTAGTATCCTCAGAAATCATTACTGAAAGCAACATCACAGTGGAAGGCTTACTTGAATTTGATGTTCCCCTAGGGTCGAAATCATCATCCTCGTTGTTATTTGAAGTTGCTGAAAGTGAGGAATATTTATCAGAAGCATTGTTGACCCATCCTTTTGATGCGCCAGTAGCCGGAGAGTCTTGAACAGTGCTGAGGTCAATATTTCTGTGACATGTGGAGTAAAAAGAAACAAATCCAGGCCAAGAAACATCTACATACCAATTACTTGTAAATTTATCAAGAGAAGTCCACAAGCACATGAATACAAGATTAAAGCAACATGCGATATCAGATACGCCAATTATCGTATTGTTACTCCATAGTCTATCCTTGACACGACTGTCATAAGAGATCCCAAAATATCATATGCTCTTGTCTTCTAAGTTTCCTATTTATCTTATTTGTGCAGATTTCTATTTAGTTATTTTTCTTTAAGGTGCTGAGTTTAAACTGCTTGATACTTATGTACATAAATGTTAGAATAGGGGTGTTTGGGAAGAAATGGTTGAGTATAGAATCTTTAGACACAAACTTTTTAGGGGCATTTGCAAAAGTGGGACGACAATCTATTATAAACAATCTTTAGAAGCCAAGATAACCAAAGTTATGAAGGTCTTCTACATACATTATGTTACTGTGAATTAAGGGTGTGTTTGGATTTGCATAATGAGGGAAAGAACGTGATATTTGCATTATGAAGGACGAAATTTCATGGCTACAGAATTTTGAATTCAGTTTATGGTCCTTTTAATTAAATTCAGAAAAAGAAAGTGATAAAAGTCTCCAAGACATGAAGAAGCATCCTATAAAAGCGAACCTCCATCCTTATATTTGAATAATAGATGTCATTCGAGAATACTGTTTGGTAGCGTCTAGCTGCTGTTAGCTTCATTAGTTTCTAAAACTTAAAAGAGATCAGGTAATCATATTTGTAATCCTAATATATAACAAATATGTTTAGCCTTAGGGGTGGCTGTATTATTTTATATTCTATTCATATGTATGCTACAAAGTTGGTATACACCAATATGGCATTGTATCAAGATGAAACTGATCACGTCAAGGGTCACAATGCTAACAAAGGACGACTAATGAACACGGGCATTTTCACAGTTTGAAGTAACATTAATTCCTTGGTGGGCAGGTGGCTACTCTTTTGTCACTGGCTGTGAATATGCTACTACAGATACATTAAAGTTGGGCAAAAAGAGCTGGTGCGAATGAAGTTTCAGTATAAAAAACCACCAGTAGTAAAAGAAGTCTTAATATGGGCAAATCATACTTCAAAACAAGTTTGTTGACACAAAAGCACTTTCATACCCATTTTTCAAAAACATCCAACTCAGATCCTAACCCCTTGCAAGGCCGGAGGTCCTTTTCTACCTTTGGTAGAACCGGAAGCAGCCTCTCTACCATAGGTAGGGTAAGGTTGTCTACGTCTCAACCTCCCCCATACACCGTGGAAGACGGTATTGGTACCCATAACCTGTGGAAGAAGGTATTGGGAGTTACTTTACTTTATCCAACTCAGTAAAGAATACACAAAATTACTTTATAATAATACATATATTAAGCACTCAACGACTTTAAAATTTGAACATCATCTTCTGCAGAACGAAATAAGTTTATTTGTAGGAGTGACACAATAAAGTAAAACTCTGTGAAACCTTTCCAAATAGAACCTTTACACCAGCCATAACTCAAACTAGGTAAAAAAAGGACATTCAGCAAAAATACTTGCAAGGAAGCCCAATATAACTAGAACAAACAACACGCATCCGAGATTCATAATGTGTTAAACATCATACTTTTCAATAAAAATAAATGTCGCGTTTACATTAATTACAGAAACAATTAAAAAGAATTGGAAAGATTAATAAAATAACAGGCAACACTGAATAACATCCGAATCCGTAAACTAATTTTGTTTTTAAAACACTATAAAACAAAACCTATTTGCATGCTAATAAATCATTTTTAGCACATTGTATATTTTTAGATTACAACCCATATGTGTTACCACTTACCAGATAAAATATTGATTAGTTATGTTTATACGAATTTCTTAATAATATATATGTTTTAAACGGTTTTGCACGTAGACTGTTGTATGACCCTTCAACATAACTAAAAACATATATTACAACCTATGAACAAATTTAGAAAAAACCATGTGTGCTCACAGGGATTATAACTAGTTAATCGAAAGTATAAAGAAAAAAACACATGGGCTTAGAACTAACATTGGGCCTAACCATAAACTATAGTCCAGTAACAGTAATTAGGTTTTGGTTAACCATAAATATATTTCTTTGTTTTCACTATAAATATCAACACCATAATCATAATGTTTTAACCTAAAGATCGATCATGGAGAGATTACCTTCAAACATCATGCTCGACATCTTTTCAAGAGTACCCGTTAAATGTTTGGCTCGTTCCCGGTGTGTATCGAAAGAATGGTGCAGGTACATTGATGATCGTTACCTTGTCATCATTCATGATGACCGAGTTAAAGAAGAACCCACACCCATCCTATACCATTCTCACCTTTCTCGTAATAAAAGAACCCACAGCTTATGTTTCCATGTCACCGAATCAAAGCAGAAAGCAACAAGAAGGTATTACAAGAAGGCCCGTGTTGGAACTAAACAAACTGGAAGTGCTGACCATACTTACGTGTTGGAGCCGAAAGAAGATCCGTTTTTCAAGTTTTTGCGTAAGAAACCTCTCACTAAATCTTCTATAGTCAAAATTGAAGTCCTAGGTTCTTGCAATGGGATGATGTGTTTGGTACAAGACGAAGATGATGAAATAACCTCGTTGGTTGTGGTCCATCCTCTAAGGAAAGAATGTTACGAGGTTCCACCTTTTCCTTTGCATTTTGATTCTGATGATTTCGAAGTGACATGTGGGCTTGGTTTTGATGCTTCCAACAACACTTTGAAGATGGTTTGTGTTTTTATCAAAGATTTTGCGCCAGCAAGCACACTGGTGCATGTATTTGGCACAAACTCATGGCGAGAAATACCCCAAGTCCCATTGTATCGAATAATAGAGAAAGGCATATTTGCTAATGGTTGTTTGCATTGGTTGGTTAGTTATCTTGACATCAAAACCGAATGTGGAAGGCACGTAACATGGTTCGATGTTGAAAAAGAAGAATTTGGGTTGATTGATCCTCCTAAAAGAATGTGTGACATCAAAACCGAAGATAATTGTTATTATGATCATTTGGTTGATTTAAATGGCGAGGTTGGATATGTGTCTAGGACCCTGGAGGTTTGGGTATTAAAGAAGAAAGAATGGGTGCCACACTGTCGATTTGACGAAAAAAAATTTGTTCCTTATGGCTACATACAGGTTTTGGGGTGTTGGAATATTGATGGGGACATGTTAATAAGAAACAGATACTATGGAGGGGATAAGTTCATCGTTTACAACCTCAAAAGCGGTGTTCTACATAAAACCAACATTGTTGTTCCGTTAGATGTATCTCACCCGAATATTTTTATGCATCCCAATAAGCTGTTTTCCATCCATGGCATTGGCACAAATTCCTTCCCGATGAAAAAAAGAGCTTTGAAAAAAAGTTGCCAGCGTTTACTATATTCTTATTAGGTATTAGAATTCCAATTCGTGTTGGTTTTAATGTTTTTGTTCCAGAATTGTATTTCAGTGACTCGTTTTTGTATTTTGTTAAATCCGTTTGATTGCTTCAAATAAGATGCTTTTACCACCTCTATATCTCCAGGACACGAGATTTTATCTATTTGATCTATCGTGTATGCTACAGAAACGTCAGAAGTTTAGGGTAAATCAATACACAGGGTACAATATGGGGAGTATAATTTCTTCAAATAATGGCCGTCATATGAATGCAGCATCACACGTAACAAAAGGCCTCAAAAAAGTCTCATGAATTGTCTCACACCAAATCATCCCTCACACTCGTAATCAAAGACGTATAATATTAAAAGTAATTGCATAAACTTTTGTGAATCCATGAAAATTTTACTTTTGGAAGCTAAGGCTAGAGAAAAAATCATCCATGTCTGCTGTTGCTGAAGTCGAGTAACCAGTGGATTTACCGAGCCCAGATCCTGTACCCATCGCTCTACCCATATACAGTGAATTTGGTAGTCCTTTCTCCTTTTCTTCGGTTCCAGCTGACAGACCGCCAACAATCCCCACATCCGACAGATCTACCTTTTTGGCTGCCACCACAAACATATAGTTAAAATCACATGGTTCGCACACAGGGCCACCACTAAAGTTGTCAAACCAGTTACTTATCAATGGGTCAAAAAAGGTTGCAAGATGCCAAAAGTCAAATTTCAATGCATACACTCTCCTTAATCGTTTTAAAGAAAGATTTAGACAATTATTAAACTAGTTTTTTTTCCGTGGTCATAAATACATAAATCATTTACTAAGAAAGAAAAACTTACGTCCAGATATATTGAGATCAATTAGTCCACGGCTCAAAGAATCAGCCCAAACTCCAGATTTGACTTGGAACCCATCCTTTTTGTTGACGCAATTTAAGTTTTATGATTTTGATTGTTTAAGCTGTTGCCACTATCCATGAGACTCTGGGTAGTGGGCTCTGCAGATGACGCTGAACCAGTATGAGAAGAAAATGAACCAAAGAAGTAGGAATTATCAAAATTGTTCATTGGAACAGCAGCAAATGGATCAACAGATTGGATGTTAGAGTTCTGCTGGCTTCATCTCAGGTGCCACCTACTTGTTCAGGGAGCTTGCAAAAAAGTCTGCAGGCTGGAAACTTGCAGGAGGCAGCAGCAGGTGGAGACCGCCAAAAAGATGCAAACTTTAGTCTGCACAATTCAGCAATATGCCCAAGGAATATATTAATTATAAGGTAAACCTACTACACAACCGTAATGTGGTATCGAGATGAAAATAATTTGGTACCAAATTGTACCCATACCCCCCCCCCTTCTCCCTAAATTATATCATGGTTTTATATTTTGAAGTATATTAGAGTTGATGCAGTTGGTATATTAGAGTTGGTGCAACTGAGTTTACCTGGGACGCAGGTGCTGCCACACTTGTCGGTGCAGATACAAAAGCAGCATCAGCAAACAAATCAACTTCTTCTGACTTACTATTTCGATTTGAATCCTGTGCAGGGACAGGTGTTGGTGTATCCAATAGGTCACCAATTAAACTATCTCCAAACAAATCCACTTGTGGAGAGCTCCCAGCAGCCGACTCTGCGAAACGATATCATAAATAACCTACTATGTTAGTATCCTCAGAAAGCAGTATTGTAAGTAACACTGACAAGTAACATTACTAAAGAAAATGGAAGGTAAAGCTATTCGGGATTTTGATAAAAACGAACTTCTTCATCTAATAAGAGAAACAAGCTAAATTGTACTTATACCACATCAAATGGTAGAGCTTACCCTGAGTTTTTATCTGTGTGCATGATAAATTCCATTTCATCACATGTTCACTTGTTCACATAAAAAGTGACTTTTAGTCACCCACTATAAGTTATTTTCATTCTGAGATAATAATTACATAAAATTGTATCGGCGCTACCACTCTGGGGGGATGTTGATAAATACTTGAGAAGACACTTATCATAACAGGACAATCAAGTAATATGAAGGGCAATTTCAGATGTTGACAATATGAAGGTGCAAATACTGCATGCTCACTAAAAAGACATTACATGTTACTAGAACATCACAGTAAAAGGCTTACTTGAATTCGATGTTCCTCTAGGATCGAAATCATCAAAATCATCATCCTCATTGTTATTTGAAGTTGCTGAAATTGAGGAATATTTATCAGGAGCATTGTTTACTGATCCTTTTGATGCACCAGTAGCCGGAGAGTCTTGAACAGTGCTGAGGTCAATATTTCAGTATTAATAACAAGATAACACAAAACATTACAAAGTCAAAGCCATTAGTGTAGCTACATGTGGATCTAAGATGTTGAGTAAAAAGAAACAAATGCAGGCCGAGAAATATCTAGATACTAAATACTTGCATATTTATCAAGAGACTTCCTCAAGCTTACCAGAAAAATTCTCACAATACTACAAGAAGAAAGCAGCATACAATAACATAAATGCCAGTTATCTTATTGTTTCTCTATCCTTGACACGACTGTCATAGGAAATCCCGAAATACCATATGCTCTTGTCTTCTGAGTTTCCTAGTTATCTTATTGTTTCTTCCAAATCAAATCTTTATCGATCCATATTCTACTGCTACATCAAAGGTATGTGGCATGAATTGCTTTTGCCATTGAATTACTTATACAAGCCTGCCACCATCTGCAATAGCCTTGCAACCCTTTTTCTCTATTTCTAATTACTAGCATCATCTATATAAAGCAATCATGATAAATATTCATTTTACTATAAACTCCTAATGAACACTCATAACCAAGTATATTAATATCACAAAGTAACCTAAATCATGGTACCACATCAAGAATATTTAGTCCAACCATCACCATGAAAAAGCAATAAAAATAGTCCAACCAAACACCACCACAAAAAAAAGGTCGTAATGCATGTTATAATGATTGATAAGATATGTGCAAAAAGATCTTTCATGGTGTTGTCACAATAAAACCTCAGAGTTTGATGCTATATTTTTTAATCAACACCACAGATCATGATTTAACGACTGCAGACAGTATAGAGCGGCGTGAGACACAACCATGAACCAAGTAAACTAATTTGCACAGGGGTCTTAATCAAAGCAGAACTCAACTACAGTGAAGTATGAAAACTCTTCAAAATATGTAATATGTAATTTGTAATGCAAAGATAAAAATCAAACCTTCCATAACGAGACGACCCGTTCTTTGAGGAGCTCCCCGGGGTAGAGCCACTCACCTCTCGCCGTGGCTTAAATTTACCAGGTTCAAACCTATCTTCGCTTGATTGCTCCCTATCCTTAAAACTATCCTTAAATGTTTCACCATCTCTTGAACCACCAAACCCACCATATCTATCACTTTTCTGAAAGCTACCGCCACTAAACGAGGCTGATGAGCCAGATTTATATGATATACCAGTTGATGATAATCCGACATACCTAATGATCAAAAAACATAGTTCCATCACCAAACAGTAAACAAAATATAGTAATAAATTCATTTCCTAGACACCGTCACTTACTTATCCCGGTTTGCAGCAGCTTTGTTTCTAGCTGTTTGTATCTTATCTTTATCATTCAGCAAAGACACTATGTTCTCAACTTTTTTCCTCACATTGATTCCACTATCCTTTCCGTTTGGTTCAACATACTCGAACGATGAGAGCGACTTTGCGATCATAAGAAGAGGTTGGGCGTTTCAATGATAGTAATTCAAGTCAGTAACCAAAAACAGAATATATATCTAGAAAATGATCACAAAAGATTCTAGAGCTAAAACGGGACATACAGAGATCTGGAAAGTGTGTTCTATGATGTCATCAACTGCCCGCTCAGATCCATTTGCTACCAAATACTCTATCACAGCCAATGCCTGCAATACATTATCACAGAATAGGAATGACTCGAAGAAGGATTAAAAATTGTTTAGGAAGAGGCGTAGTTTTTATTTGAGCTAAAGAATAATCCGACGCACTATAAAAAACTTAACTAAAGAAACAAAACAAAAAAATAAAGTACCTTGTACACGTGACGCCAATTGCGGTCAGTTTCAGTTAATCTTGTCCAGAGAACACCCATAACCATCTGACATTCAGAGCTGCAGTACTTGTACAGTGATGCTATATTAGAGTTTATACATGAATAACCTTACTGTAAAGAAAGAAAGAAGGTTACTAAAACAAAGGACATCAATATAAGTGGCCCGCATAACGCAGATTGGAGTATTTTAGTCTAACGGATGGATGAATGAAAGAGGCAGTTAATATCTCCAAACCTCACACGAGGAGTGAAGTATTCAGCAACAAAATATGAACCAGATTTCAACTAGATATCAGGGTATTTTCCGTTTAGCATTTTATAACGTAAGTGGTACAAAAAGTATGACCGAAAAGTAGAAAAATACATATTTGAACCAATATATTAATCATCACAAGACATCATCTTGTTCAGTTATGTTAAACAGCGGCAAGGATGTTTCGGGGGTTTACTAATATTTCCACATACCATAAGAAATGAAATAAAGATTCAAACATTACATTACACTCCATGTTGTAGATTGTATCATATGCTATAACGATTATCGAATAATGTGAAATCAGAAGTTGAACCACAAGCACTAAGGAGGTGTTTGTTTAATAAGTTTATATGTGGGCTTACGACCTTATTTCATTTCGCCTTATATTTCATAAGCCTCAATTTTAACATAAGAAGTTTATTATGACATAATAATAAACTTATATAAGCCCATAAGTCTGAATATAAGGCGGAAAATTGGGGTTTGTGAAATATAAGGCAAAATGAAATAAGGTCGTAAGCTGACGTATAAGCTTAAACAAACACCCCCTAAGTTTAAAATACACTAGTTAGATGTTTTTAACTTAGAGGGTGTTTGTTTAATAAGCTTATATGTGGGCTTACGACCGTATTTCATTTCGGCTTATATTTCATAAGCCTCAATTTTCCAGCTTATTTNGCATTATCACAGAATAGGAATGACTCGAAGAAGGATTAAAAATTGTTTAGGAATTCGAAGAGGCGTAGTTTTTATTTGAGCTAAAGACTAATTCGACGCACCATAAAAACCTTAACTAAACAAATAAAACAAAAACCACTTGAATTACTGGACAAATAGTTGCAAATGTTGGGGGGAAAAAAGACAGTACCTTGTACACGTGACGCCAATTGCGGTCAGTTTCAGTTAATCTTGTCCAGAGAACACCCATAACCATCTGACATTCAGAGCTGAAACACATATCGAGTGAGCAACCAATCAATTTTTTATGTAAGACACAGTAAACACGATAAATCACTATTCGTGAATGTAAGATTATTTACAATTTTTTAGTTGCTTGTGCGATCTCTGCCAATGCAGTACCATGTGGACCCCAAGGTTCGTCATCAGTTGCATCTAATACCTGTGCCAATATTACCAACGTTAAGTAAATGAACAGATTTACCACATCTATCTAATCACTACTAATAGTAAACATCGGCTAACGAAGCTTCAGAATTCAAACCATTCAATACAATCATGCAATAGAGCCAAATGTTTAGCCAAGTAACTGCCCAATTATCATATGCAAACGACCACCATACCAACAAGTTTAAAAGGCTACACTGATTTACAATACTTATACAGTGATGCTATATTAGAGTTTATGCATGAACAACCTTATTATGAAGAAACAAAGAAGGTTACTAAAACAAAGAACATCAATATAAGTGGCCCGCATAACGCAGATTGGAGTATTAAAGTCTAACGGATGGATGAATGAAAGAGGCAGATAATTATCTCCAAACCCCACACGAGGAGTGAAGTATTCAGCAACAAAATATGAACCAGATTTCAACTAGATATCAGGGTATTTTCCGTTTAGCACTTTATAACGTAAGTGGTACAAAAAGTATGACCGTAAAGTAGAAAAATACATATTTGAACCAATATATTAATCATCACAAGACATCATCTTGTTCAGTTATGTTAAACAGCGGCAAGGATGTTTCGGGGGTTTACTAATATTTCCACATACCATAAGAAACGAAATAAAGATTCAAACATTACATTACACTCCATGTTGTAGATTGTATCATAACGATTATCAAATAATGTGAAATCAGAAGTTGAACCACAAGCCTTAAGGGGGTGTTTGTTTAATAAACTTATATGTGGGCAGCTTATGACTTATTTCATTTCGCCTTATATTTCATAAGCCCCTTATTTTGCTGGCTTATTTTGATGTTTATCGGGTAACATAAGTTCATTATGACATAATAATAAACTTATATAAGCCCATCATAAGTCTGAATATAAGGCAGAAAATTGGGGCTTATGAAATATAAGGGGGTGTTTGGATTATCTTATTTTATGGGCTTAACAGCTTATTGAAATTTGGAAAAGCTGATAAGCTAACTTTTATGGGCTTATGATAGGTTAAGCCCATGGCTTAAGCCATGAGCTTATATTTTTCTGCTCATAAGGTCAAAAAAGTAAGCTTATCGGCTTTTCCAGATTTCTATAAGCTAATAAGCCCATAAAATAAGCTAATCCAAACACCCCCTAAAACGAAATGAAATAAGGTGGTAAGCCCACATATAAAAGCTTTTACTACGAAATGTATTTGGATCAACAACAACACTAATGGGGTGTTTGGATCAGCTTATTTAGCTGGCTTATGGGCTTATTTGATTTTGGAAAACCCGATAAGCTACACTTTTTAAAGCTTATCAACTTCACCTTATTGGCTTAAGCCAATAAGCTAAACTTAATAAGCTTTAAAAAGTGTAGCTTATCGGGTTTTCCAAAATCAAATAAGCTCATAAGCCGGCTAAATAAGCTAAATCCAAACGCCCCATCATAAGATAGATAATCGAATTGGGATCCATAAGATGAAATAAAAATTATACCTTTTGTTCAATTTCAGGGACCTTTAATACTTTCAAATTGACCTCCCTCTTGCTGCAATTCAATTCAACCCATCAAATCAAATCATTAGATTATTAGATAATAAAATAATAATAATAATACATTTTATTAAAATAAAGAAATAATAAAAGAAGAAAGAAATTGTTACATCTCGCGNAATTATTTTCAAAATAAATATAAAAAAGGAATAATTTAAAACTATTAAACTAAAATCCAGGAAAACTCGAAACCCGAACTTTTTGATGCAAAGCGGGGTATTTTTACCAGCTTACGAGACGGATTCAGACCCTTAACGAGGTTTTCAATTGTGTTCCAAGTGAGAAGCGAGACGCAACATACGACTTGCTTTCCTTGAAACATATATATACACACATGTATTACATACAGTTTTTATGTTACTATTTAAGGATAATTACATGTGATTGTAACTAATTTGTCATTTTACGAGTGTTGTGTAGCCAATTTTCTTTTTTTGATATTATATATCTTACTGATAATGTCGGCGATTAGTATGTTCAAGTGGTGCAACCGTACACGGCCCATCGTTGTAAGGGGACTCCAATTTAGTGTACATCCATTAATATTTATGTTTTGAATTTTTAGTGTATTTGTTAAATATTATCAAAGTTGAATTTTTAGTGTCTTTGCGTACTATCAAATAACTTTTTATTTTAAAAATAGTTAAACTTTTTGTTATTTGTAGGGACCTTAATCGTAATTTCGCATCGGACCACCCAAATCAATGGAACGGTATTGAACTAATACTATGAGTTAGTGATCACGTATGATAATTGAATCTTTCATATTCATTATTTATCAAGTTTAGATATTCAAACATGAATCAACATAATTTCATGTCCTGACTAACAAATTATTAGCATTCAGATGCACTTGTTACTATTTTGATCACGTCTCAACTAATACTGTAGTTAGTCAGTTTGCTTGTACGTTGGTCGTCCTTATACAAACATAATGATTAACAATAGATAAAACCATAGTGCTAGACTCGTATGAGTCATAAGTCGACTCGTACGAGTCGATTCAGCCTAGACATAAAACTTGGTGACTCGTAGGTTAACTCGCGTCTGCGTCTAACTTGCGAGTCATGTCCAACTCACTACAAATCAAGTTGACTCGTGACTCATACTAGTATGGTAAACAATCACATATCCCAACAATTTTTCAATTAAACATCAATTTCATCTATGTTTATACTTTATTAATTTAAGGTTTCAAAAACGTAAAAATCCTTACCAATTCTGTCTGTGTAATTTGGATTTGCTTATGATTACACACTTCAATTAACGGGATTGTAATATTAAATAATTTGTTCTTTTTAGGATGTTTACGTATAATAATTGAAGACAGTAACATTTGATAATGGGTTTTATATATGGAAGACAATGCCAAACATCAAGTCAAGCATTCTTGCTCAGTTCAGAGTATTCATAGAAAGCAACAACACAAGAGTGATTCTACTACAGAGATGCTTAAAGACTTGTGATTCAATGTAATAATTATGTAGTGTAACAGTGTAAAGTAGTATAGTGTAGTATAGAAAGTTAGTTACTAGTTTTGACTTTTATAGTTTGACTTTTCTACACTTTTGTATAAATACTGCACTTGCAGTCTTGATTCATTAATGGAAAGTTTACATTTCATTCACTTTCTCTAAATTTCAATATGGTATAGAGCAAACTGATCACCAACAAATGATTCTGGCCACCAATAACTGATTCCGGCCACCACTAACAAACTTTGACTGTCATAACAAACTTTGACCGTCACAACAAACCACCACAGAACCACCATTATCCACCATTCCAACCATCATTTTCTATCCAAAATCATCAGAAAACATACATCATCCCATCAAATCATCATCTTTATCACTCAAAGATTCCAAATATCTGCTTTCATCATCAAGAACCATCACAACCTTCAAATAACAGAATTTCCCGCCAAAACCTTCAAACACCATGGTTGATATTCCATCACCTTCTAACACATTTAAAGTGATCTAACGATTCTACTTTGAATTCAAGTGAAGAACACAAGAAGCTTTCCAAGCCTTCAATGTTGTAGTTAGTAATGTATAACTTAGTATATCATTTGTGTGTCATCGTATCTCACTATCTATTACCAACTTGGGTAGTGATCATCATACAACAACCTAGAGAGTTTTGTTAGTATTTTAGGCCTTAAAATACATTGAGTGATAAGGTTGGTCTTGCCTTGTGAAAGACTCGATATCTAGCTTAGTATCGGTAAAGAAGTGAAGCAACGTTGTAAGGTTTTCTCCGCCATAAAGGAGCTTGTTGATATAGTGCTTGCAAACTCTCGAGTTGGGTACTCGGGGAGTGGAGTAGGGCGAATAAAAGAGCTTCGTGCCAAACCACTATAAACAATCGTGTCTATTGGTTTGATCTTTCCTTTATATTTCCGCATTTACTTATTACTTATTGTTTATATTCATATATTGTCTATTGTGTTGATTTCATATTAAGTCATCGAATCTAAAGTTTTGTAAACAATTAAAAACGGTAAAAACTATTCAACCCTCTTTTAGTTTTCCACAACATCCTCGTGTTTTTTTTGGCGCACAATCATCTTTCCGTTAGTAAAGTTGGTCAGTATACATCCCTCAATTAAAAAAACAGACGAAAATATATAAAAACGGACGAAAACATAAAAAATATGGACGACGAAAAACAGATAAAAACGAGTTTGAGCAAAAAAAAAAAAGTTAAATATAATTTTTTTGATATAATTACAGTGGTTGGGGTGTTGGTTTTTGGGTGACCAGACCCGAGTTTAAGCCTATGCTGCCCACTTTTAATTTATTTTTAAAATTGGCACACATACATCCCTCTGTTAGTAAAGTTGGCCAGCATACATCTCTCTGTTAGTAAAATCAGTCAATGAGGACTAACGATGCAAATTATTTCTCCACATGTATGTATTTTGGATTTTTCTCTTACATTTTTTGCGTAATAGTTTCTAAACAATAATATATCAAAGACATATAATTTAAATATTAAAAATTGGTGGGAGAAATCATACTAAAAGAGTACAACATTTAAACTTCAAAGTCATCTAAAAGACTTTAACAAAACGAATTCTATACGGAGTACGTTTGGTGAAACGTGTTGTTTCCGGGGCTAAAGCTGAAGCTTGAGCTTATATTATAGACTGAAAACTGACGCCTATATGTATATAAAGTTGTTTCATGAATAAGTTCTTTGAAACTTTAATGTAAAATCACATAAAATTAAAATAAATTAAATTCCGAAGGGTATTTAAGTAGTTGCTTAGGCTTATGTTTGAAATCCGTTTTACTTTACAGGATATTAAAGTAATTTAAGTAACTATAAGCTCAAATAAGCCTGTTTTTATTGGGTTGGGTTTATGAACCCTTATAGCTTATAAAAGCTTTAGTAAGTTTGTGAAACGAATAAAGCTTATTTTAGAGGGTGTTTGGCTAAGCTTACATGATGGGCTTATGAGCTTATTAGGTTATATGTATTAAATAAGACTAAATTAAAGGATAAGCTTATATAAGTGGGTTTATGAGCTTATTAAGAATGGTTTTGATACACATAAGCACACCCCCTTATTAAAGACTAGACGAGTACCCGTGCATAGCAACGAGATTTTATAGCGACATATAGTTTATTGATAAAAAAAAGTTTATAGGTTATAAACGACAAATAATAAAAGTTTGAAGATTTGAGAATTAAACATAATGTTTTGAAACCCGGTTTGACCCTGGTGGTTCAACTGGTTGAACCGTTCTGGTCGAAAAACGGGTTTAAAGCGTCCCCGGTCAACCCGGGTGGTTCAATGTGAATAAATCATTGTACTTTTAAGTAATGAATAATGTTTTGAAACCCGGTTCGACCCGGGTGGTTCGACCGGTTGAACCGTTTCGATCGAAAAATAGGTCGATTTAAACTGGGTCAACTTGCTAGGTTGGGTCGAAAACGGGTCAAATTAAACTGGGTCAACCCGCCGGGTTTGAAGCGTCCCTGGTCAACCCGATTTGTGTTTAAATTGGTTGTATTTAATTTGGTAGATATGTTTTAATTTGGTTGTACAATGTGAATAAATAATTGTACTTTTAAGTATTTGGGTGTTTTAATAAGAGTATTAATTACATTTCACTTTCTCTCATTCCACAAAAACTAACATTTCACTTACTTTTGACTAGAGATAAACCGCCAAACACATATCATTACCCGAATAATAATTACTAAAACCCTAAAAATCATCATCTGCAGGGAGGTATCTATATAGGTTTGATGTGACAATAAATCAATAACAGATTATCCGTCTACTGTCGAGAAAACGGTATTTAATTTAGTTTACTTTTATTAGCATGTTATTCGATATTTAGTATGTGTGCTGCTATTGAATAGATCGATAGTTAGTTTGTTTTTTGGGCTTGTCAACTCAGCTTATGCCTTATTTAGCTCATCTTCATAAGCCTGAAAAAGTGGCCATATGAGCTTTTATTATAATTGTATATACGCTCGCAAAATAAGCTACTCCAGACACCTCTTAAGCATAGTTAGATACGTGACTGCGTTTATATACTATATGGCTATACAGATTTGCTGTCTGCTATTGAACATGTGTTCTTTATCGCGCGTTGGATGAATATGGTTTGATATGTCTATGCAATTTTAGTTAGTTTAATTGGTTAATATATACTATATGTAATATGACTTTGTTATACTATTACCGAACTTGTTTTGGGTGAATAAATTGAGGAGGTATCAAGTATTGACTATACATATGATGTGTTGCTGTTTCGGACATGGGATTTGTTGCATAAATATAAATTACTGATGTAAGTATTATGTTTGTATGATCAGCTGCACTTTGCTCAAGTCTGTTAAGCTAGTTTGAAGGGTCACTGACTGTTATATTATGGGACATTTAATAAAAAAAACTTGTGTTATTGTTAAAATATGCTTCAACTATTTCTATATAGTTAGGAGGAAGTGGCAGCTTGTTGACTAGGTTTAGTGTATGATTGTTGTTTGTTACTATTTGAAGGTTGTATCCCTTGTTTAGTTTCTTATTGAGCTCATGTTCGTGATTATGTTTCTTTGATGCTGTTTCTTGTATTTGCGTGAGCGAAATCTTCTACTACTGTTATACTAATTAAAAAATAATATTATGTTTTTATCAATATATATTGTCTTGACAAAACTGAACTTCTACTACTGTTATAATAGTTAAAATCTCTATAGCAGATTATAATGGTGTATAAGTCAAGTCGTGCAATCAATTTGCTTCGAAAGAGTTAGCAGACTTACTTTTGTTACAAGTAGAGGTTAGTGAGGGGGAACCAGGAATAGGACCGACTGATAGTCATTGTTCCTGTACACCACAACTTATAGTCATTCTAGCCATGGCAATTTTAATCCATTTTACCTTTTAGTATAAGTGTCGGGCTGGGTGAAAACGCCCAACTTGTTGCTGAAGTTTCAATTTTAAAAATCTTATTATTCAATATGTCTGTTTTTCTTAATAAAATGATTTAGGAGTTTGTTGCGCCAGCACAACACCTTAAGAGCTCGATCTTTTCAACCTATTTGATCCTTCTTAATAAAATGATTCCGTTTGACTCATCAGTTATGAATTAAACCAAGTCGACCCATTTATAAGTTGAAATTCAGTATTTGTTATATTATTCATATAATCATATCTATTCTCTTTGCGTATTGCATGATCACCGACTGCTCCCAAGGGCTGGAGAGTTTTATTCATAGGAGTTTATCCTCATATGCCCTTATGTAGAAAAATATGATGAACTTTGTACGAGTGCAGAGTCAAAAACATTACAAACCTCTAGCATTTTGGTATCAAGTGTGTTCTTTGAATCTGAAATTGTTTTCGTTTTATGTGTATGTAATTTGTTGGGCATATTTGTATTTTGGTTCATTTACTGGTTCATTGAACTCTGCTGTTTGATTTGGTAATGTGCTGCACTGTGATTGTGATATTTGTTCATTGGTTCCATTTGTTTAAACAATTATAAGTTGGGTTACTTGTTACTAACGTTTTGGTTATATATCTATTCATTGAAATATATCGTAACTGCATGAGCAAATGTCGCCACATCAACATATCAAACAAGCTCTGTGAACAAATAGAACCAGAATGCTAGTATTAGACGAACTGAAATACAAAAGTGCATGAACAAAAAGCAAAACAGCATCAACAAATCAATCAACATATTCCAAATACAGCCAAAATGTATGTCCCGCAGCGAAGCATTCGAAGCTGCATTCCTTGTTTCCTACATTCAACTGTCATATAAGTGAACTAGTATCAATATGTAAGTGACATGTTTAAGCATTTTAAAATATTACTTGATAGAATATATTATCTAAGAAATATTCTTGTATTTTGTTATTACCTAACCCCAAGCCTTCGTCATGCAATGCTATTGCTTCACGCGTAGGCTTCTGTGACCCTTACATGGAACTTTAAACCAAAGCTGTATGAGCCAAAATTAAGTTGAAATATCACCTTGCATTCATTAAATAGATGCACATGTAGATTTAGACAAATCAAGCTAAAACAACAACAATACCCCCCGTCGGAGTGAGGTATACAGAGGTGGAATGTAAACAGATCATATCCCTACCCTATGGTATTATATTTGTAGCTGTACTTGATGCATAAATTGTCTAAAATTTGAAGAATGGATAATAACATGTTGGCAGGTTAGACCTGCCCACTCCACCCTTCTTACTGACTCATTACATATACGTATAATGTGTTAAAATGCAAACATGTATGGATATGTGTACCTCAACTTTTGGAAAGGAGGGTTTACAAGGTTGTTGTGTTTATTTAGTGATAGTGCCATTGAATTTGTTATTTTCTATAGTTACTCATTTATATTTCCTCAAAGTAAAGTGCATTTCATTAAGTAATTAAGCTTCTTATTAACACTCACACGTTTCACGTATTTTGTGAAGGGTGTAATGGGACCAAGATGGAAAGGGAAAGGGTCGGAAGCGAAAGCACTTGCAAATCCCATTTCAAGGTCGATTTCAGATCTTCGGTCTTCTCTAATAAAATCCACTTCTCAAGGAATACTCTGCGGCCGTAACGTTCTTCTTCTAACCAATCCTGAACAGACTAACCTTTTGAATTTAACCTGTTTTGGTCAACCAGTTATCACAGTCGTTAAAGATAAGCAGTGGTTTGAGTTTAGTTTAGAGGAGGCCTTTTATCTATGCTTTTCCTTAAAATGTATTAAGATAGGTGTTGACGATAGTATAAAAACACATAATGAGTTATGGGACTACATGACTTCCCAAAAACCATCCTTCCCTGATTTTTTCAAGGCTTACTCTCATCTACGGGACAAGAATTGGGTCGTGATGTCAGGGCATAGGTATGGTGTTGACTTTGTTGCTTACCGTCACCATCCTTCACTTGTTCACTCTGAATACGCTGTGCTGGTTTTATCCGAAGGGGATGCGAATGGTAATAATCGGTTAAGAGTTTGGTCTGACTATCAATGCACGCTTCGACTTTGTGGTAGTGTTGCAAAGGCATTGTTGATTCTTCATGTAAACAGAAATGGTGCAAATTTGATTGGTTCGTCACCTTCTTGTTTAGAAGGTTATAGTGTCAAAGAGCGTACAATCACAAGATGGGATCCAGAACGCTGCAGGGAGGATCAACCATTTGAGACCAAGTAGGTTACATTAACTCTTCGTATTATTATTATTATTATTAAGAGCTTGTTAGCTGAATACGTGTTTATCATGCTTCTTGATGTACATATATTTACCAAAGAAGCCTGTTTCAGATAGTAGTATGGTTGTTATTCATGTTTTCCCTCTATAATTTTCATTTGGCTTCTGCTTTTAAGTGCCCAACTGGTTTAAATGAATGAAAAATGGGTTAACCACTCAAGGGTGGCTGAGTGGTTGAATACATGGGAAATAAACACTCCAAAGGAATTGTTCCAAATATGACAACAACCCTTTCATAAGAAAGTGATGTTATACAAACTTGTCACAAGGGCGAAAAAAACATATCATTGGTTATATCAGCAGCTAGCTTGTAATTTTTGGTTAGAAAATTGAATGGGGTTATGATTTTTGGATGAAATGTGTATAATATTTGGTTTTTGCATTTTTAGGGTCTTATGTGCTGATTTAGCTAATTAGTTGTTGTAGTTTTGATATTACGGATAAATCATATGTTGGCTTTAGAATTATGATACCGAAACCTAGAATTTTAGTGATGCTTTAAGCAGAGTATGACTTGTGTGTGAACCCCTTTTGCTGTCAATAGTACTCTTTAATGCTTTTTATTCAAATGTTCCCTCTATTAACAAACCTTAAAGATAACAGAAAACGTATTAAAAGGGCCTCTTAACTTGTTATAAACATCGATGCAAAGTATTTATGACATTATTACAGGGCTGCTGCTACTTCATTGGCCACTAGGCATGCTGATGGTTCGTTGCCACTTGAAGACTTAAATCTTGAATTGGAGAATCAAAGTGGAGAGAAAGTGCAGCTTGGTTCTGAGAACGATCAACGGTAATGACTTATATTGAAATTATTAAATCAAGGGGATTTAAATTATATATCGACTCTAAAGATAAATGCTAACCTGACAGTGAACTAATGATGGGGCTAATGTTTCATGGAAAACAAAAAAAATTGGTCAAAAATAAAATACATGAAGATGCTGTTGAAGTTCTAGCTATGGGCGAGGTTCGTTTTTGACTTGTTTACCATTCACATCTTCACTACGTTTCAATAGGAAAAGGCAGAACATTTTTCATTTACATATTCAGATATTCGTTTACCTTTATAGAATTAGAATGTATAGTAATAATTAAGTGACTCTATTGGAGGAGTCTTTTTCGCTATATGATTCCAAGGTCATTAAGGTAATAAGTCTTATTAACGATTCTTCTTTTTATTAATGTTTTTGATGTTTATGCCCTTTTTAGTTTTCTGTTAGATAATATTATTTTATGCGTGTCCAATAACACTTAATAACCTTTAAAAACAAATGCTTTTCTGGATATCCTTAATTGAAATTTAAAGAGTAGTTACATGCGTAGCTATTGTATGCACAATATCGTCGTGTATCTCTTATATAATAAAACAAAACCCCTAGTGGGTACTTTGTCATTTTGAAAAAAAAGAATATTTCCTTATTATGCAATATTTTAATTATTATTTAATTTATAAGTTTTTAAATTCGTTTTGTTGATATACTATACAAGTAGAAGATAAATACAAAAAATATAGATAAGATTTAAATGATTATTTTTAATTATAAAAAACTACAATTAAAAATCATAAATCAAACAAAATAAAAATTAAATTATTAATTTTTTTAATAAATAAAAATATATCATTCAAAAAATTTTTAAAAAAAACCCGCGCGTGCGCGGGCATTATAACTAGTATGTTTACATCACAGAGTAATCCGTGGGGTTGTGCCTTCATTTTGATATATATATATATATATATATATATATATATATATATATATATATATATATATATATATATATATATATATATATATATATATATATATATATATATATATATATATATACTAGACGAGTACCCGTGCATAGCAACGGAATTTTCTAGCGGCATATAGTTATATTGATATTTTGGTTACACTACATGTTACACAAAAATACTTAACCAAAATATCATTATGACTGTATGCTACTATAAAATCCCGTTGTTATGCACGTGTACTCGTTTAGTTTTATAAAAAAAAAGTATATATTACTCACCTTAATAACTAATCAAATGTTTAAGACACACCGAGAAATTGAGAATGTGCATTAAGCAGTTTGGTCCAATAGGTGGCCCATGTTGGCGTATTCTATCTGTTTGGGCTTTCCAGTGTAATTAATCAATTTTTATTGAGCTAATAAAAGTATTGATAATTTAATTTCCTTAACTTAATCATCGTAATATCAACTTTTCTCAAAATATGTTCAAAAAATTATTGTACTACATATGTATTAAAGTCTTTTGGTTTTGAGGAAATATGAAACTTTGATGTTTGACGTCTCTTTGATCCTATCTAACTGTCGGCGTAACACCTTTTATTCATGTTGAAATCCATACGTAATTTTTCGTCATTTCATGGACTAAAAGTTTGAAAGATCTTAATTATTCTAGCTAGTAATGGTAGATAGTGACTTGGTGATTAAAGTGGGTATTCCATTTCCTCATATTTTCCTTTAGGTGTTGTTTCTTGAAAGAGATTAAGGGTAACGTAATAAGAATCTAACAACATATAAGTTTGTATTCATTTTCGCTTAACCATGTAAATTTCTTTCACTTTGCGTTGTTTCTTGGACGACGTACCAACTTAAATACAATAACACTTTCAATTCCATCTCTACTATTCAAACCGTTACTTGTTTTGTCCGAGTTATGGTGACTTGAAGATGATCACAGGAAATGGATATCTAATATTAAAAAAAGAAAAAAAATAAAAAATAAAAAATAAACTTTGAAACAACATAGCGACATAATAAACTATCAACATCAACAACAACAACCAAAAAGCATCAATATTGTAACATATTGGTGATTTATTGTAACTATCAATATTGTAACATAAACGGACCGATTATAAATCAGAATAAAATGTTAGACAAGAAGAAGAAAAAGCCAATATATAAATGATTTATTCAAACAATCACACAACCCTTCATTACTTTTCCTCAGTTATCATCTAACTGGTCATCTATTCAAACAATCACGTACAACCCTTCCTTAGATGAGGTACCAAATTTCACCTCTTAAACAACTTCAACCACCTCACTAAACAAATCAAAACATGTAAGAAATATCAAATATCACAAAAAGGAAACAGATATAGAAACAATCAAATATCACAAAACATGGCAAGAAAAGACCAAACATGACAAAACAAATGAAGCCTAACATAAAATCATCGGCAAAACTCCAACCTCGTATTCTAATTCACATAGACCTAACTTTAGAGACGACAATAAACATAAAACAACAACCTCAAAATCTTGAGAGATCTACACTACCTTTAACATTAAACCACCATGAAATGGTTGTAATGGTCTAGTAAGAAAACCGAAACCATCCAAAACAACCAGGAAATACACCACCATTTCGCTCTCAGTTACATATATCTGCAAAAAAAAAAATAATAATAATAATAAAAAAAAAATAAATAAATAATAATAATAATAATAAATAAAAAAATAAAAATAAAATAAAAACCCTCCAGTTTAAGCACGCAAGTAACCACATAGATTCGGCTAGATCTGAACGGAAAGTGGCGGCGGGTTGTTAAAAAACACGTAATTTTTTTTTATTTATTATTATTATTATTATTATTATTATTATTATTATTATTATTATTATTGTTATTATTTGTTTAAAACTCAGATCTAAACATAAAAAATACAGATCTATAAACAAGAACACTCAAAACTTAATTAATAGTCATAGATCTAGTAAAACTCAAAAAATACCTCCGAACATTAAAAACTCTTTTGGTGGCTCTTGGTTTCGGTGGTGACGTCTGGTGGAGGTGACGTTCGGTGGTGGCGACTCCGATGGTTTTGACGTCCGGTGAAGGTGAGGTCCGGTGGTGTTGAGGTCCTGTGGTCGTGGAAGAGTTTTTCTGGTGTGTGTTTGTATAATTGATATGAGAGAGAGATGGTATTTATATAAATTGTGTGCTTGATATAAGTTTCTCTTGCAATGTGATAGGTGTTTCCAGCTGGGTTTCCTGAATTAGTTGTATAAATGGTATCCTTTCCTGTATAGTTTGATACATCAAATACTTTCCAAACTCAAACCTTTGACATTCCATATAAGGCACTAACGAAAAATTCAGACCAAAAATTCAGTATGATAAGGGCATTATGGGCATTGACCAAAATTTCAACATTTCACTTTTCCACAATTCCCCTTTAACCATTTTTCTTTTATAAGTAGTAAAGATAAAGATATATATTAACGTTAATTATAATTATTCTCGTATTTAATTTTTAAACCCGTGTACGCGCGGGTTAAACTTGTAAAGAGGAATAGCAGGGTACCCGCGCTTTATGGCGGCGGGTACCCTGAAATAAAAAATTTCGATAAATAATGTATTTTAGTTTATTATGTTCTTTTTGACAATAAATTTACGGATATCAAGAATTTCGTATAACCCGTGCCCGTTCGGACTCGAACCTGTTGGCCCGTGCCTGTTCGGGCTCGAGCCCGTTTGGTCCGCGCCCGTTCGGGCTCAAGCCCATTTGGCCCGTTGCCCGTTCGGGCTTGAGTATTTGTATAATGTGCTTTATTATTTGTAGTAGTGAAATTTAATGCAGGAATTGTGTTTAATTTGGTTGTACAATATGCTTGATAATCTGTATTTCTTATGTAAGGGGTGTTTTAATAACTGTATTAATTGTATTTATTGACCAGTTAAATAATTGACTACATTAAATAGCATTAATGTGATGTTTTGTTGTACACTATGCTTCTTGTCTTGTACGTCTGAAAATTATGTGCATTAAAGTGTTGTACACTATGTTTCTTTTCTTGTGAGTAGTAGTCATTATACTCATTAATAACATTGACCACTTTAATAGCATTAATGTTGTAAGTCTGAAAATTACATCATGCTTATTTTGTTGTACACTATGCTTATTTTGTTGTAAATCTGAAAATTGGTTGCAGCTATTGTACATTGTGCATAAATGGTTGTAATTTTTGGTGAAAGGTGTTTTTAATAGCATTAATGTTGTTTGATAGAATTTTGGTCTTAAAATGACACCACGCTTTATTTTGTTGTACAATATGCTTACTTTGTTGTAATTCTGAAAATTGGGTGCATTAAAGTGTTGTAAACCATGCTTAATTTCTTGTAAGTCTTAAAATTTTGGAAAGAGAGTCATTCATGCTTTATATGTAGTATAGATATAGATAACATGAGTCGTTATTGAACATGGATAGTAAAAGAATACTTAATCTCATAAAGAGTCATTGAACATGAATCCACATGAGGTGTGAATTGGCGGGAACACCCTGACCCCGGGTGCCTTTTGGCACCAGCCATTGTCCACCCCACAAGGAATAGCGGCAACTCTCAGTGAGCAAGAGCGACTCTAACCCTTGACCTTTATCCACAAAATCTCTCCAGTGGGCCCATGAGTTTTTCGGAGGTGGGTACCAACTGAGCCAAAGCCCTTTGGTGTTATTGAACATGAATAACATGAGTTGTATGTATATGTTGTTTTTTTAAAAATATAAAGTAAAAGGGGTATGAAGTGTAAGGAGTATTTATTAAATTATAAAGTTATTAAAAAACATGAAAACTAATGAGTTTACTTAAATTTTCTTAATTTCCTTTTTTTTATTTTTTATTTTTTATTTTATTTTTATTTTTTACAAAACAGGCACAAGTATTTAAAATGCAAAAATGTACGAATATGCGTACGTCAACTTGTGAGCGTTTACAAGGTTGACGTTGTGTTTATTTAGCGATAGTGCCTTTGAATTTGTTATTTACAATAGTTATTCATTTATATTTCCTCAAAGTAAAGTGCATTTCATTAAGTAATTAAGCTTCATATTAACACTCACACGTTTCATGTATTTTGTGAAGGTTGGAATGGGACCAAGATGGAAAGGGAAAGGGTCGGAAGCGAAAGCACTTGCAAATCCCATTTCAAGGTCGATTTTGGATCTTCAGTGTTCTCTAACAAAATCCAATTCTCAAGGAATACTCTGTGGCTCTAACGATCTTCTTCTTGTAAGTAATCGTGAGCAGACTGAGCTTTTAAATGTAACCTGTTTTGGTCAACCAATTATCACAGTTAAAGATGAGCATAATAAAGATAAGCAGTGGTTTCAATTTAGTTTAGAGGAGGCCTTTTATCTATGCTTTTCTTTAAAATGTATTAAGATTTTGGGTGGTGATCATAGTATAAAAACACATAATGAGTTATGGGACTACATGATATCCAAATCCAAAAGGGCATCCTTCCCTGATTTTTTCAAGGCTTATTCTCATCTACGGGACAAGAATTGGGTCGTGAGGTCAGGGGATCAGTATGGTGTTGACTTTGTTGCTTACCGTCACCATCCTTCACTTGTTCACTCTGAATAAGCTAATCATTGGTACGAGGTTATTAATTGCAGGTACAGGTGGCGGCGCTGACATGGCAGGTTTGACACGTGTCAGTACGAGGTACGATGTAGCAGTCTTGCGGACTAATCGGCCCCTAACACGTGTACATAATGACGAGACGGCGTGTGTCAGTACGAGGAAAGCGTGTGTCAGTACGAGGTAGCGCGCGTCAGAATGAGGTCGGCTTTAGCAGGTTCTGGAAGAGACCTGTCCAATGAGAGCGCGCCACGTGGCGTGTGTGAGCTGTATCTAGACCAATGGATCTGCTATATATATCATCCGGATCACACAATTCACACACAATAGAGTAGAGATAAAACTATTAGGAGTAGGTGTAAATTAGGAGTAGGAGTAAAAAATAAATAGGAGGAGTAGTAATATGTATTAGCTTATTTTCAATGTAATTTTTAGCTTATTGAATGCTTATTGTAACCAACTTTTTAGTATTAATATAATTGAAGATTGAAGATTTATTTTGAAGATTTGAAGATTAATATTACTTTTCTCTACTTCTACTCTTTCTTTTTTTTATATAATTCATGAAAACTAGATAACTTTTTGTGGTTTATTTAAATCTAGCTTATTTAATACACACTCTTTTAATACTTTGTTTTAAAAACTTTTATAAACTTAGATCTACTTTTTATTTTACAAATTACTTTATAAAAAATCAAAAATATTTTACTTTTATCAGTTTTTCTTTTATATAAAGTTATCAATTAGTTTATTTTAATAGATCTAGTAGTTTTAATACTAATTTCTTAAAAAGTTTGCAAATTTATTAGTTTTTGTTATAAACTTAGCTTATTATCGTAGATCTATTAGGTTTTATCAAAAAGTTTGCAACTTTATTAGTTTTTCTTCTAAAAATAACTTAATTTCTTAGATCTATTAAGTTTTTATCATAAAGTTTCAATCTTTTAGCTTTTTATTAGGTTTTTAATAATAAAGTTTGTAGCTTTATCAACCAATAAGCTCTTCCATAGCTTATTTGGTCATTATTATTGCTTATTCCTAATAAAGTTTTGATTTTTTCTTTGTTTCTCATCATTTCTACCGCTAAGGCCGGAGCTTAAAGGTCTTATAAGCTAGTTTATCAATAAAGTTTATTACTTTTTAGTCTTAATAAGCTAATTAGTTAATAAAGTCACAAACTTTATTAACTATTTGGTTTTGTTAAAGCTTTTAAAGAATTAATCTTTATGGTTTGTTTAGTTTATAAGATCGGGTGGTTAATTTCGTCTCATCTCTTATATCGGGTTCTATTTTCTCATCCTTTTCACTTTTAGTTAATTAGTTTATCAATATGTTTGTGTTTGTTGGATTAATTGTTTTAGTTAGCTTAAGGGCGTTGGCAATGGGTGCGGGAACAAGCGGTGCGGGGTGTTTCCCGCACGGGAACACCGCCGCCGGCTGCACGGTGGAGACACGGGAGGACCCCGTTCGGGGAAGTTTACCGAACGGTGGGGAGAAGAAAAGGAACGTTGGAGTGGATCTATTTTCTTTTTCTTTTTTTTTTTGATTATATATTGGACAAAGATCAACCTAAGTGGTAGTAGACCATGGATACAGAAGTTATTCTTGAGGAAGAAGATGATAACTTTGGGTTGACAACACATGTTTGACCCTTAAAGTTCTTAATGTTTACATTTCGCACCTTAATGTTTCTAAAGTTTTTAAAGCTATATCTTTAATTAAAGGCAAGTAGGTTACAAATTTAACAATTTTAACCCTTGTCTAATATTATGTAATGTTTATTTAATTTTAATGAAATTTTAGTTTTTAATAAAGTTTAAAAAAGAAAAAAGAAAAAAAAAAAAGAAGTGAGTGAAGGGTGAGGGGTGTGTTGCCAACAAAAAATAGTGAGGGAAAGAAAAAGTGGGGGGATGATGTGGCATAAGGGAATTTGGTGTAAGTGAGTGAAGGGATTTGGGGTGAGGGGTGTGTTGCCAACCCCCTAATTGATATGTTTAGCTAGTAGTTTTCTTATGTTTGATATTTGATATTCAAAGCATTAACTAAAAACACAACGTACAATTTAAATCTCGTTGGGAAAACGACCTCGGAAGATAGAATTTTCATTTGTTTTCAAGTGACTATTTTATCTAACGGGAAAACTTTTTAAATTTAAAATGTACTAAAACGATTCTATCATGCATCATAAGAGACTTTTAATGGATCGATTGGACTGGACAAGTCTAACATACATGTTTACTCCTCGACTTAGTAAAACTTTAATTTGTTAGACATGTATGTTAAACTCAAATTTGTGCATTATGTATACTTAAATTAAGTCAACTCATAAGTTCAACAGATTGGAATTGTAAAGTATGATTATATATGAAGGAATAAATATTTGGATTTTTGCATGTGACATGTTTGTGAGATTTGAGATCTAGCGTAATTTTTTTTTAATAAGTCAATATGCTATTACTTATTTCACTTCCATAACTTGGAATTGTTATAGGCGAAGGAAGTTCGTCGATTTGCTGATATCACAGTACAACTTTGGTAAGAGGTATGTAGCCCGTTACTTTTTTTCACTATAATAATAATGTACTTCATACGAGGACATTGGGATCAAATTTTTTTAGTTATATTGTATGGAAAGCCTGTATTTTATAAAATAGGTGTTTTTCTTGATTGTTTTTTTAAGTTTTGATGATTCACTCATCTTACCACTTATAGCAGTCGTTATCTAAGTCCTTTGATTACCTTTTACCTGGTCTAATGGTGTTTGTTTATTCAAGAAAGGTGAAGTTGAAAATCAAGTTGGTGATGTATCAAGAAAAGGTTATGAATTTGTATAAGCAAATGAGCAAGAACATCCAACAGTTGTTCTGGTATAAGAAAATTATTATTGCCAAACAAGAGAGGAGCTCCAAAGCACTTGACGACGCCTTCTGTTTGCTGTCTCAGAAGCTGAGGAAGCTGGTGTGAAGGATAGGAATTGTGAACCAGATGGCGTTACTTTTGCTACAATGATACGTGCCTACAAAGCCATGTGAATGGTGGAAGCTGTGCAATGTTTGGAGAATAAGATCATTATGTCCGAACATAATAATCCAGGTACTGTCCAATTACTTCTAGATATATGGGCACCTTGCTACTTTATCAGGCAACCAGTTTTTTGCAATTTCCCAGTTTAAACCATAAACACAAAAGGGTGGAACTTGGAAAACCCTGTTGATCATCCATCTCATATAGTGTTAAGAGTTGTCCATTGTCTACTTGCTTCCACATCATGCATTACATATAACCGAAGTTCATTGTTATCTATTGTGCACTTATATTAGGTGGCTGGCTAGCCTTCTACCACTTAAGCATCTGAACTAGGATTAAGCATGATAGCATACGCTTTATGACAATGAACAGAAAATGTTACTGATTACCGTCAACAACACCATGATGATGGTATCTCAGTTTCACAGTGACCGTACCGGCCCAACTAACGTTTCAAATGAAATATGCAACTCAATAATTTAGTGCTTCAGGGTACGTGGTACTGTATACACATCTTATGCACATGCTTTCCTTAATGTTATTTTTGTGACTTGGTTTTGTTTCCATATGCTTTTTAAATCTTCCTTTTGTTGGAACATTACTTATTATAGTTTTGTTGTTATTAGTGATTGCCACGAAATTGAAATTAGTGACAGTTTTTCTGTTACTAAATCGTCACTAAACCGTCTCTAATTGACCGTCATCATGGTAAAGACGTGTCTAATTGCAATGGTTACGGTTAGATCTATTAAAAAGGCATCAAAGGGCGAACCATCGCGACTGTTTGAACCGGTGGCAGTTAGCGACGATTATTCTGTCGCTGGGTCGTCGCTAAAGCGTCACTAATTCTGAACCATTGTGACTATTACGAAAAGAAATGTCTCTAAGGCCATTTGAAGGGGTATTGTGACTGTTTTGAAGGGTCACCATGTGCCTATATATAGAGGACGAATTTCTCACTTTGGATTCATCAAAAACACACAAACATCATCTATTTCCATCATCATAACATAACCGATTCGCTAGATTCAAGTTTCATACTTGAATTGATTGTTGTATCCTCTAAACAGTTCGTACTAGATAGGACGAATTTCTGTTTAAGGACACTGCTAATCGCAGGCCTCAATCTGTTGTTGTAATCTTACGATTATATACAAAACAATTTGTATTACGATTATATTATTCCTAACAATCTTAAACAGAAACCAAACGATTCAGAAACCACATGTTGAAAAAACCTGAAAAGTTCAAAGGGTCCGATTTTCGTCGTTGGCAACAAAAGATGTTGTTTTATTTGACAACTTTGCATGTGTCAAATGTTCTCACGGATCCTGAACCAACAGATCCGTATGTGGAGGGACAGAATGTTCCTACTGAGGCACAAGTGGCAGACTATGAAAGGGCCGCCTCACTTTGGAATCATAATGAATATAATTGCAGAAATTATCTTCTGAATGCTATAGATGATTCCTTGTATGATATCTATTCTACCTTTTCAAATGCAAGGGAAATATGGATATCATTGGAAAAGAAATACAGGACTGAAGTTGCATGTTCTAAGAAGTTCGTGGTTGGAAAATTTCTGAACTTCAAAATGAATGATGCAAAGCCTGTTGTGAAACAAGTGGAAGAACTCCAAATCATAGTCCATGAATTGGAAATAGAAGTGTGACAACCGGTAATTTTGGGACCTTTTCTAAATTCACCGCATTATATTTTTATAAACATGAGAATTGAGTTATCAATAATTTTATAAAATTTTGAGTATATCGTGTGAAAAGTTTGGAATTTATGAGAAAACGTACATTTCGTTACGTATTAGCTAGGCTATTTGAGTACTTCGTTATAGGCACTATATGACTTGGCACTAGGAACTCTAACGTGATGCGTAATTAATAGATAACAATTACGGTGATTTCGAGTAATTATTTTATTTTATGAGCCGTGAGTGGTAATGTAAACTCCTTTGATGATGTATGTTGTCACTAAAACAAACTATTATAGTTACGTGGAGATTGTTATTATCGATCGGCCTGGTTATCAAAACTTGTGTGCGACCTAGTATTTTAGTAAACTAGTAACAATATGATGTGGAGAGATTTAAAGAAAAATAAAAGTTTTTGTATCCCAATTCACTAGTCTGAGGATTATAACTAGAGCCGATCATTTTTGCCCACACACCTCAAAACTACCTAAACTAATTACCCTAAACCGTAAAACCTCTATTTTCAATTTCATCTCCATCCACTAATCCTTCTCTCTCTCCCTTGTCTACCGCGCCACTACACCGCCCACGGGCTGCATCACCACGAGACCACCCCACTTCAAAACCACCTTTACATCATCCTTAATCACGCCACCACCATTTTTTGCCAAAACGACTCCAACACCTAAACAAACCTACCGCCATTCCTTTTTCCACCTCATTCCATTTTGTTTCTAATCGCGAATCCACAAGAGCACAGGTAAACGAAAATAAATTGTAATCGTTGCGGGTCTGACTTTACGGGTCAAACCGAAGTTTTAATGATGTTGGGTAAAACTAATGGTTTGATTGATTTCTTGAATTTTGGTCTCTCTTTTGGTATTCAAATCCGACAGGTACGTGTTTGGTTGTCGGATTCGTGGTAAAACCACGAGTCT